>CM074693.1:25377888-25554016 GCA_037355405.1 Vitis amurensis
TCATAACAGCGATATCCCTTTTGATGTAGGCCATACCCCAAAAAAAGACACCGGACTGCTCAGGGATCAAGTTTAGTGCGTTGATTCTTGTGTAAATGAACAAAGGCAACACAGCCAAATACTCGAGGCGGAAGTATTAAGGCAGTAGGTAGAGAGATGACAGTGGATAGGGCCTGGAGAGGAGTCTTGAACTTAAGCACCTTAGAAGGCATCCGATTAATAAGGTGAACTGCTGTAGTGACAGCATCAGTCCAAAAGTGATTAGGTACATGAGCACCAAGAAGAATAGCCCGAGCAGTCTCTAAAATATGCCGATTTTTCCTTTCGGCAATTCCATTTTGTTGTGGTGTTTGAGGACAGGTAGTTTCATGAATCAAGCCATGGTGACTGAAATAATTTTTGAAGTCACGATGCATATACTCTCCACCATTGTCGGATCGGAGTATGCAATTGTAGCGAGAATCATCGAGTTTTAACCATCTCATGAAATGAGCAAAAAACAGAGAAAACTTCATCCTTATTCTTCATTAGATACAACCATGTCATACGAGTGCAATCATCCACAAAAATCACAAACCATCGAACCCCAGATATAGTGGATTTGGGAGATGGACCCCACACATCAGAGTGAATCAATTCAAAAGGCATCTGACTCTTATTAAAACTCAAAGGATAACTAACACGATGACTTTTAGCTAAGATGCATGTCTCACATTTAAAATCCAAATTCGACAAACCCGAAAATAAAGCAGGAAATACAAGTTTCAAATATCCAAATGAAGGATGTCCTAACCGACGATGCCACAACAAAATGTTCGCCTTATTTCGATCACTGGAGCTTCTCGTATGGTTAGCTTGACCGATGCTAAAATCTTCCATATAGTAGAGCCCCCCCTTTTTAGTACCACGCCCAATTATCTCCTTGGTGAGAATATCCTGAAGAAGACAAAAGGTTGGATAAATTAGAACAATACAATTTAACTCTTTCGTGACTTGGCTCACTGACAATAATTTATGAGACAATGAGGGTACAAAAAGGGTATTGGTTAAGGAGAGAGCTGGTGATATCATCACTGTACCAGCCCCTTTTACCAAAGAGATGTCCCCATTAGCATTAGCAATGCTAGTACGTCGAGGAGAGGATCGTTCAGAAAAATCACTTGCATCATACGTCATGTGGTGCATGCCCCCTGAATCAAGAATCCAACCATCATATGATTCAGGTGGTATTGGTCCCGAGAAAACTCATACCGTATCCAAATCAACTGTTGTTGTCGGAATAAGTGACAATTGGGACTCAGCCGAGGCTATCGCGGCCTTGCCCGTGCCATTAGCTGCATTTTTGCTAGCTCCACCATCTTTCCCATTCCCATCTCGTCGCCTCTTGGCTTGTAATTCATGCCACCAATCTGGGTAGCCATGTAGTTTGAAGCATGTGTCTCGAGTATGCTTCAAATTTCCACAATGAGAGCATTTCATGTCATTGGATGGGCCATTTGACTTAGAAAATTTTTCATTCAATGACAGAGAGTTGGCTGCAATGGAGGGCCCTTGTTTGAGGCTTCGTGAAGCCATCACTGCTCCAGCTGCCTCTTCTCCATTATTGGCTATCATCACCGCTTTGACCTTTGACTTCTCTACGAACATGGGCATATGCCTGTTCCACTGTGGGAAATGGCTTAAGCTGCAACACATCACTTCTAATATTATCAAGTTTATCATCCAAACCATCAAGAAAAGTATATACCCGATCCTCCTGCAGCATAGTGTTAAAATGTTGGATATCTGCTGGACATTGCATTGGATTGGGACGACGGAAATCAATCTCCCGCCATAGACCTTGGAGATCATTGTAGTATTTTTCTAGAGAACCACTACCCTGCCTGAGTCGCGCCACTCGTCGCGGAGTTCATAAACTTGGGTTGCATCACTTCCATCAAAGTAAGTGGTTGCAATTGCATCCCAAACTTGCTTTGCCGTTGGAAACCGAATGAAGTTGCCGATAAGGGATGGATCCATGGAACCAATCAGCCATCCTTTCACAGTTGCATTCTCAGTCCGCCACCTACGGAAGGAAGGGTCGGTTGTTAATGGTTGAGGAAGGTCGCCGTTGATGTAGCCGAGTTTATCCTTGCCCGCGACATACATCTCTACGACTTGTGACCAGAGGGCGTAATTCGTGCCATCCAGTTTGATGCCAATCGGGGCAACTGGCTGAGTCGGTGGCTGGAATGGAGGTCGGAGCTTTACTCAAAGCTTCTGTCATCCTTGCCGTTAGTTCAGACAGTACAAATGGCGAGATTGAAGATTCACCCGAGTGCTCACCCGAGTGAGGATCTGTATCTGCCATGTGAAGAGAGTTTGGGCTCTGTTTTTAAGAAGTTTGGTTGAACAGAGGGTAGAGGATCGAATTCTGCTCTGATACCATGTTGGTCAAAGATAAAATCATATAATTTTATTCTATATCAATTCGTTAGAGTACAGGTGTATATATAGACAAGAGAAAATGCTATACATGGACTACATGGATTACGGCTACAATTGCTGAGGGATTGCAGTGACTGATTGCAGTGATTGATTTTCCTCCTTTAATGGTTCAAATAACAGCTCACGCCAACAGTTACCTCGTGGTTGTTCCTAGTAGTGATCTTGACGCCAAGGAAGAGTAATAGTAGCAATGGAGATTCAGTAGAGGACAAGCGAGGTTCAATTGTGGAGAAGCAGTGAGGTCATGGAGAGCGTGGAGGTTGTGGGTGTGAAGAAGGTTACCGTGGGAAAATAGGGCAAACCGGTAAAATGGAGATATAAAATTAAGAATTAGCAAATCATTTTAACTTATTACTTAAAGTTATTTTTAACTTTAAGTTGTTATATTAAGTCATTTTACCAAATTAATATGTTGAATTTACTTAATGACTTAAATTAAGTTATTAAGGTACTTTAAGTTAATAAGTTGATTTACCAAATACCCACTAATTCTAGAATAAAACCCAATTAGCCAATTTCCCAAATCATATCCTAATTAATACTAGATTAATTCACAAACACATTGGCCATAAACAAGGTAGTTTCAATAGTGCGTAAAGGAAAATTTTATTAAACTATTTAAAACATTATAAAATCTTACCAAAATTTACATAATTCATTTCAGATGTCTAATTTTTAAGGGAAAAAATGGCATAATTAAAAAACACAAGGAAGAATTTTAAATTGAACCAAACAATCCCTGACGACATAATAGAGCCAGTGCAGTAGGTGCAAAAAATAATTTTTTTTGCTCCTAATTAGGAATTGATTTTTAACAAAACCTGTGTCTAAACTTAAGTTCAAGAAGTGTAGATTAAAGGAAAAAAATATCAATTAAAATTAAAGAAAATGAAAAATAATTTATTTCTACAAAATTAGTTTAGGTATCTAGAATGGGGCAAGAATGGGACCTATGTAAAAACCAACTTGGTTCTCCTATTTAAAAAATGATTTTTGGTCAAAACAAAATTCAATTGTCAAATTTAAGAAGTTAGGAACATGTTTCAAGCACAAAATAAATAAATAACCCAAGTCATTTGTTTCCTATTATCCAAATCAGAGGTAAGAAATTATTAAAATGTAGCATTTATTAAGTTCTTGAAAATTGAAGAAAAATATAGGGCTCTCACCAAGTCCCTATTCACTGTACATGAATTTAATTCATGTATCCTCAACCTCATATGAACATTAATTAATGAGTTCATCAGAGTCAAGAATTATTCCATGTCTATTTGGATTCATGTGTCAAAAACAAAAAAGATGCATACCAATTAACATTGGTTGCATTTTCTTTTCTTTTCAGGAGATTTTTTTAATCCTAAACACCTAAGATGATTTTTCTTCAAGAAAAGTTTAAGAATTGAATTTCCTTTCAAAAAATTAATTTTCCCTAGGCAAATATACATTAAAGACATTAACAAACAACAACTCCAAGAAACGTAGGGTGACATACAACATGACATCTATAATCACTACCAACAAACATCCACAAAACAATCCAAAAGCAAGGAAAAGGCAAGTTAAATAATCATAGGCCACCTATCATGTATAATCAAGGGGTCTTACTTGAGTGAGAATATCCCCACAAAGAATAAGTTGAACTCTAATCTTAAAAGACATCAGTCAACAAATAAAAACATATCAATTTCATACAATTATCATAATTTATAAAATAATAGCAAATGTCTTATTATAAAAAAAAAATATTCAAGCCAACAATCAAGATCATCAAAATTAATATCTAAAGGTTTTTTTTTTCAAAAAAGAAAAAAATAACTAGCATGAAATCATCAAAACTAACAACTAAAAATTCAAAGAAATAATGAATTAACATCAACATCAACAAAATTAACATCTAAAGATATTTAAAAAATGACTAACATGAAATTATTAAAACTAAGAACTAAGGATTCAAAGAAATAATAAATTAACATCAAAATCAACAAAACTAACATCTAAAGATTTTTGAAACAATAACAACTAAAAAATCAAAGAAATACTAAACTACTATCAAACAACTGAAAAAAAAAAAAAAAACACTTGGAATCAAATAATTGATAATCAATATAATCAATCAAAAGTTCTTAAATCTAAACACCAATTTTCCCTCTAGAATCTTAAATCAATAGAATCTAAAGTCTCCTCTAGAATCTTCCCTTTTCCCTTTCAATTTTTCCTTATAAATGTAAAAAGACTTATAGACAACTCTTACACCTTCCCTCCAAAAATATCAAAATCTTTCAATTTTCCAAAAATGCCCCTTCTAGAATATTCCCTTAAGTTGTCTTCAAGCTCACATAATCTCACATAAAAAAAATGCACTAATGATCAAAATGTAGATCACACAATAAAAAATAAAATAAAAGTTAAAGCTAATCACATGTAAAAATAAATCAAGGTTAATTCAGATGCAATTCAAAACTAAAAATCAATCTCATATAACCAAAAAAAAAATTTTAAAAAAAAAAATCAAAATCATGCAATTAAAAAAAAACAAAAATCAATCTCATGCCCAAAAAAATTAAAAATCAATTTCATGAAATTAAAAATTAAAAAGTCAATCATATGCATACCTAAAAAAATATAAAATATCAATCACGTATATCAAAATCAAATACGTACTCAATAATCAAAATTGATCATGTAATAAAATCAAAATCAATTCTCATACTAAAAACTAAAAATTAATCATGCCACAAAAATTCAAAATATCAAAAATTAATCATGCAGTAAAAAAATAAAAAATAAAAACAATGATCGAAAAATCAAGAAAATCCTAGAATTTGAGGTCATTGAAAAATCACATTAGAGATCCCTAAAAGTCTTCCAAGATGTCTCCAAAGAAAGTCCAAAGACAATGATTGAGAGAGTCACAATAGACCACTAATGACGACTTAAAAACACAGCTTAGAAGAGGATATAAGTGTACAATGAGAAGACAAAGGATATAGGAAGATAATCCTGGATAGAATGTGCTAAAAAGACAAAATAGAGGGTCTATAGTGACTTTGACAGCTTCTCGAGTTAGTTTTTAGGTTAGACTTTGCTTAGATTTTTTTCTTGGCTAGGGTCACTTAGATCTTTCCTAGGATAGGATCACTTAGACACTTCACTATGGTTAGTTCACTTAGATTGGTTTTCTTGAGTTTGATTGCTAAGTTTTAGGTTTAGTTGAGCTCGTGAGTACATCTTGACTGTATGTGTGAGTTTGATGTGTCGATTTTCTTATTATCTATTGGATAAAGATTAATATTTGGATTTTGACTATATGTGTTTAATTTTTTTTCTATTTTTTTATTTATTTTAGAAAATTTATGTGAAACTAATGTTACGACTTTTAATTGCTTGAATTGATGCTTGATCTTAGATATGCATATGATTGACCTTTAATTTTTAATTGCATAATTTTAATTTGTTTAAATTTTCAAATTCATGACTTTTACTAATTTTGAGCTTTATTTTTAATTTTGCATGAGATTTGAATGCTCAAATTAAAGAAGATCCCTTGGCGTACATGACTACCCCCATAATAGGATGGAGATCAAGACACTTTGGAGATCCTTTTTTGGTTAAAGAGATACAACCCGCAACCTGCATGTGGACAACACGCACCCATTGACCTTCTACAAAACGCATAACCTATGCAAATGGAAAAAAAATATTTATGCAACACACATAAAGGATACTTTCCTTAAAAGAGTGTAGGCTACATATGATAGATGAGGGCTTTGGATTGTTAAAGGAAAGTAACTGTAGACCTCAATTTTGTCCCTTTAGCACATGTCTTTAAGTTCACTTTCCAATGCTCCACAATAGTTCCTTGGTGGCCCATTGCTACTCATACTACTTACCTTTTTTGAGCCACTTTGGAGACTCTGGTTGATGGATTATTTGACCCCTTATTGTTACCTTGGCTGCCCTTCAAGCTTAGACTTAGGCTTTCCCTTCCTTTTTAAGATAGCTCTTAGGTGCACTTTAGGTTAGACTTATCTAGGTTCACCTAGACACCTTCTAGCTTACACACATTCACCCAAGGTCACTTAGGTACTTTTTTCAGAATAAGTCACTTGGACACTTCTTTTGGCATAATTCAATTAAGCACGTTCTTGATTTTGATTACTTATTTTTATATATATAAGATGAGTGTTGGCTTGAATTTTTATTGCATGAAATGAATTTTTTATTTTTATTTTTGAGAGTTTGAGTTTGACATTTAAATTATCATGATCCATTGCATTAATTTAATTTCTCGATATTTCTAATTGCATACGCCTAATATTTATTTTTGTACCCTTATCAATTTATTTGTTTATTTACTCAATCATTTATTCATTTTTTTTAATTCCATGGATTTACATCTTGGATTCTATAGCTATGTGCTTTGATTTTCTATTTGATTTTATTTTATTCCCAATTACAAGATTTTTCTTTGAACTTTACTTTTTTAATTTTGCATGAGACTGGGAGCGAGGAAGGAGAGAGGATCACAGCTGAAGAGGAGCAGCTTGCAAGGTGAGGGACCCATATACAGTACACAGAAGAAAGATGGAGAGAGAGAAGAGAGATGGTGTGGTTTCAGTGTGAGGACTGCGGAGAGAACCTGAAAAAGCCAAAATTGCCCAACCACTTCAGGATCTGTTCCGCAAACAAGTTGTCCTGCATTGATTGTGGAGAAACATTTGGGCAGCAAAGTGTTCAGGGCCACACGCAGTGTATTACTGAAGCGGAATAATACGGCCCCAAGGGACAAGGGAAAGCTTTGAATGGTACCCCAGCAAAGGCCAAAAGTGATTCAAAGCAAAGGCCAGAAGTTGATATAACTGTTGGGTTATCTGAACGTCCTCCATGGTTTTGTAGTCTTTGCAATACAAAGGCTACTAGTAAGCAAGCACTACTACTCCATGCTGATGGGAAGAAGCACCAAGCAAAAGCGCGAGCCTTTCATGCTGCTAATGAACCTAAGCAGAAAGAAGAATCCACTCAAAATGGGAATGTTTCAACAGAAAACATTTCAAAGGATGAATCAATTGGCAATAAAAATGTTGAGGAGGCAAAGATGCAAGATCCACCTCAAATGGCCACTGTGCATGACAGCTTAGAGACTGAAAATGAAAATTTGGCATCAAAGAAGAAAAGAAAACTTGATGCATCTGATAACAATGGTGATAGGAAAAAGGTTGGAGGTGATGCATCAGGTGAATTAGGCAATGGTGAAGTGATTCAGGTTGAAACGGCAGAAGCACGAGAGCTCCAGCTCACTTCCCCAGCGCACGTTAGCACTTTCCGAGGCGCAGATTAGCGCTTCCCCCAAGAGTGAAAGCCGCAGCACTAGAATCTCTCTCACCATCCTTGTATTTCTTTGTCTAAAAAATTCCTCATTTTCTTCACCCAAACGAACTAACAAACCGAACAAGCAGCCAAAAGAACTCTCGTTTTCCGAGAAGCCACAAACCCACCAACAAAAATATGCCCTCCCCAAAACCCTAAGCTCCTCTCCTTCTTCTTCCTCCCAGCCATCATCATGACCCCTGTCATCTCCCTTTTCTTCCTCTTTGTCGTCGTAGCCGCCATACTCATCCTCCACATCTGTTTCGCCTGCAGCGCCTTCCATCACCGACGCCGCCGCAGCACTTGCCTTCCAAATTCCGGCTACTCTGCGGAAGACCTACCAGGCCACCTCCTTCCAAACCAAACAACCAAGCACGCTGCCATACCGAAAGGAGAAGTTGGGACCACGCACGCGCATGCAATGCAAAGGAAGCTCCAGTTTCTTGCAAACTCAGATCAGAAAAATGGCGCACGCTTGCTACGGGAAGCGCAGGGTCGCTGAACGCAAGCCCGAGGGTCAACGATCGAAGGGATTGGCTGTGGATAAGAAACCCAAATCAGTGCCTCTCAAGAACGAGATACGCTCCACAGAACGCCTCCTCCGTAAGAATCTTCCGCCTGAAATTAAAGAATTTTCAAATCCGGAAAGATGCAGCGTATAAGGAAATATCGTGGCTGAATGAGAGATCCTTTGGGAGGACAAAATCAGAAACCTCGTACACAGCTGGCGGTGCATTCCATATTAGCAGTCATACTTTCCACACTGAAGAGAGAATTCTTCCAGAGAGGACGCGCACAGATTTTTTTAGGGAGATCAACACACGAGAACAATTTTTCTAGGTAGAAGCACGCGGGATTTTGGAGGAGAGCAAGGGACTTCGGACGGAGATCGGGCTACCACTTTAATCACCAAGAGAGGATTTTCTCTTTCATTCACAGGTTAGTTTTCTATGTAGTACTTTTATTTAGCCTAGATTTTTTTGAAATTTCAATTTTTGATTAATTCTTTGTGTTAACGTTTATATTATTTTCTTTTTAAATCCCAAATTAGTTTAGTTTCAATCTACCTTTTAGTTTAAGTTTGTTAGTAATCTTAATTCTTTAGTTTAAATAATCATGTTAAATAAAGTTTGTGCTTCTAATTCCAATTAGTTTGATTTTAATTCGTTTTCAATTTAAATGCATTCGTTGATCTTAATTCTTTAGTTTGAAATAATTGTGTTAAATAAAGTTTGTATTTTTAATTCCAATTAGTTTGATTTTAATTCGTTTTTTGTTTAAATGCGTTTGTTGATCTTAATTCTTTAGTTTGAAATAATTTTATTAAATAAAGTTTGCGTTTTTAATCCCTATTAGTTTGATTTTAATTTGTTTTTAGTTTAAAAGCATCTGTTGATCTTAATTCTTCAGTTCAAATAATCATGTCAAACAAAGTTTGTGTTTTTTTTTTAAATTCTAGTTAGTTTGGTCTTAATTTGTTTTTAGTTTAAATGCATCTGTTGGTCTTAATTCTTTAGTTTAACTAATTATGCCAAGTAAAGCTTGTGTTTTTTTTTTTTAATTCTAGTTAGTTTGGTTTTAATTTGTTTAAGCTTTAATGCCTTTATTGATTCTAATTCATCAGTTTAAATAATCTTATTAAATAGAGTTTAATTTCAATTTAGTTTGATCTTAATTTATTTTATAATTTGAACGTGTTTATGACTTTAATTCAATTGTTTGATTAATCCTCTTAGATAAATTCCATGTTTTAAATTTCGACTTTAGTTTAGTTTTAAGTTAATGCTCTATTTATTTGTTTTTGCTTAGATATATTTGCAATTTCAATTTGATAGTTTAACCAATCTTATTAGATAATGTTGATGTTTTTTAATTCTAATTTAATCTAGTATTAATCATTTTAGTATGAATGTATTTGTGCATTTTTTATTTCATTAATCTTGATTTTGATCCATTTATATCCAATTTTGTAGTTGATTATCATTTCGGTTAATTAATTTAGCCAATCACATGTTATTATTTTTCATATTTTGAGTATGGCATACTTTGGTTGTGATTTATTAATGTTTAGTTTGAGTTTTTAGGAATTTTAGATAATCAATCTATTTAATTGCATGTTATTGTTTTCATATTATTAAGTTTGCCAAACTTTGTTTTTTTTTTATTATAATATTTTATCATAATGTTAATTTACCTTAATTGAACCCATATTATTATCTCCATATGCTAAGTTTGTTGACTTTAATCCTTGACTGGTTTTTCTTATCTTAATTCATGAGTTTCTTGAAATCTAGATGTTAGTCTTGGATGATATTTTTGTCAGTTTGTTTAATTAGGAAGCCATTAGTTTGTTGCCTTAGTGATTGTTAGTCAAATTCCTTTTTTGAAGGCCACTGAAAACCCATGAAGGTTGGCCCTACTCTCATCAGTTTAATTGACATGATTTTCAAAATCTTTATTTTGTAATCTTCGTTCCCTTTTGTTTTGATTGGTATTTTGTTTTCTATGTTTTATTCTTTTAAAAAATAATTTCTTTTATTTTAAAACAAAATACTTTTCTCAAAAGATCCCTTTAAAAATCTATTTCAAAAACTCATTTTGAGTCTTTAGAATCAAAATCTTCTTTTTAAAAAAATAATATGCAACCATATTTTGATCGGTTTGCATCTTTCTTGGTTTTTAATGAAAATTTTGGTTTTAAATAAAACACGAATCAAAGCTTGTGGTCCCAAATAAATGGGACAATTCTAGGCTAAATTCGTATATATCAATTGGGGAATTGGTGAAACCCCTACATAAGAAAATCTTTTCAAAACTTATTTTTGCTACCACCCTTGCTATTTATTGTAATCATATTTACATTCTTTTTTTTTTAGGAATTATATAATACTTGATTATTTTGTATACTCTGATCGTTTTGCTAATTAATTAGATAAGCATGTTAGGATTTCTTATTTTATTATTTATTATCTAACCCCCCATGTCCTGAGGAAGCGTATTATGAGTTATCTATGCTATCCAGGTACGCCCCTCTATCACCTACCTTCTAAATTCTGTAAACATGATTGTCATTGTGAATTATGTCTATGTTTGATAGTGCTTGGGTGTCTTGATGTTTGTTATATTGTTCGATTATTTATGATAAAGTGCATGTTGGGTGATATACTATCTAAACTAACCTTTGATGTTTTGTGATAGTGCTTAAGAAATGGTTCATGTACACACCCTAACTCTTCTTTATTGTGATTTGATCTTGTTTGGCATGCTACTTTTTTTTAAATCACTTTAGTTACCTCGATATCTATAATTAACCAATTAATTGCCACATTTCCCTCAACTTAGTCAATAGAGACCTCTTTAAGGCTTAGAGGAGTGCTACCTCTTAGAGGGGTGTTACCTCTTAGAGGTACCTTCCCAATAAGTAACCTGATCCCTGGACCTAGAATCGAGTTTTTCAAAGACACACTTTTTCCAAAAATTATGAAGTCATTTTTTAGAGTTTTTATTTCTTGTTTTATTTTCCCTTTAAAATAAAATAAAATAAGTGGCAACTCTGACTTTTCCAAAAATTAATTTTTCACCAATAAAAACGAGTCTTGCCGATTGAGTGGGGACGCACATGAAAAATGCGGGTCCATAGTAACACACAATTTTATTTTATTTTTATTTCAAAAAGAAACTTATAGCATGCATAAGATGCATGGGGCTACTTTCTAAAAAGAAAAGGGATTCTATCTTTCGGATTAAGAGAACGTATGAAAAATGAGGGCCACTTTGACAATGGAGTCCGCTTTTGAGAAAAGAATAAAATCACCACGTGGCTCCATGGAGAGGGGAATGTGCAGCCTACCATTGAAGGAGAGTTAACAACCACGTGTTCCTTAAGGAAGGGATTCTCTCCATACAACACACATTGCATCCTAAAGAGAGGAGGGTCTTCACACATTGTCGATAAGAGGGGATACACATGCACATGGAGGATCAATTGCTACCATGAATATTAGTGGTTCATCCATAGCCCCACACATAGCCGCACATATTGGAGAAGAAGTAGCAGGCTACTACTTCAAGATTTACAATGGGCAACCCCCGCACACACCGTTTGGAGAAGGTAAGTCATTTTTTTTTTTTTTCGATTCTTAAGTTTTGGTTTGTAAGTTAGTTTTCTTTATATTTGCTATGATTCCATTAGATTAAAAGTTAGAATTGTTCATTTTAGTTTTGAGTAATCCTATATAGTTTAGGTGTTTTACGAATTCTAGTTTACAAGTTTAATTGATCTCATCTAATCAAATTCAAGTTTTTCAATTTGTTTGAACTTAATTTGGTTCATTTTAATCAGTTTAGGTACTTTTATAATTTTAGTTCATTAATAAAATTGGTCCCATCTTTGAAAGTTCATGTTTTTAGTTTGCTTTAATTTAATTAAGTTCATTTTAATTACTTTAGGTACTCTTATAGTTTTAGTTCATTAATAAAATTGATTCCATGTTTGAAAGTTCATGTTTTTAGTTTACTCTGATTCAATTTAATTCATCTATTTAGTTTACATACCTTTTATAATTTTATCTCATTAACAAAATTGATTCCATGTTTGAAAGTTCATGTTTTTAGTGTACTTTGATTTAATTTAATTCATCTATTTAGTTTAGACACTTTTATAATTTTTGGTTCATTAACAAAATTAATTATATGCTTGAAAGTACACGTTTTTAGTTTGCTTTGATTTAGTTTGGCTCATTTTAATTAATTTAAGAACTTTTATAATTTTAGTTCATTAGTAAAATTAGTTCTATGTTTGAAAGTTCATGTTTTTAGTTTACTTAATTTACTCAAACTCATTTTAATTTGGTTCATTTTAATCAGTTTAGGTACTTTTATAATTTTTGTGGAGGCCACTTTGCCTCTCAGAAAATAGCCATGAAGGTGTTGCAATCAGGTTTCAATTGGCCATCACTTTTCAAAGATGCTCACACCATGTGTAGGAGCTGTGATAGATGCCAAAGGCTTGGGAAGTTAACACGTAGGAACCAAATGCCTATGAACCTCATTTTAATAGTTGATCTCTTCGATGTTTGGGGCATTGACTTCATGGGACCTTTCCCTATGTCTTTTGGTAACTCTTACATTTTGGTGGGGGTAGACTATGTTTCTGAATGGGTTGAGGCAATCCCGTGTAAACACAATGACCACAAAGTTGTTCTCAAGTTTCTCAAAGAGAACATGTTCTCAAGATTTGGGGTGCCTAAGGCTATAATCAGTGATGGAGGTACTCATTTTTGCAACAATCCTTTTGAAACTCTTTTAGCCAAGTATGGGGTAAAGCACAAGGTAACTACACCTTACCACCCTCAGACTTCCGGGCAAGTTGAGTTAGCAAATAGGAAAATCAAGAATATATTGATGAAGGTGGTGAACACGAGCAGAAAAGATTGGTCTGTTAAGCTCCATGATTCACTATGGGCATATAAAACAGCTTACAAAACTATTATTGGCATGTCTCCTTATCGCCTAGTCTATGGAAAAGCATGCCATCTCCCTATGGAAGTTGAATACAAGGCTTGGTGGGCAATTAAGAAGGTAAACATGGACTTGAAAAAAACCGGGATGAAGATGTGCTTAGACCTTAATGAGATGGAGGAATTGAGAAATGATGCCTACATTAATTCCAAAATTGCAAAACAGAGGATGAAGAGGTGGCATGATCAATTAATCTTCAACAAAGAATTTCAAAAGGAACAAAGAGTCTTAATCTATGACTCTAGGCTCCACATCTTTCCAGGAAAGCTAAAATCAAGGTGGATAGGCCCTTTCATTATTCACCAAGTGCATTCCAATGGAGTAGTGGAACTACTAAATTCCAACAGCACAGACACTTCAAAGTCAATGGCCACCGTCTCAAGCCATTCATGGAGCCTTTCAATCAAGACAAGGAGGAAGTCAGTCTCCTTGAGCCACAAAAATCTTAACCAAAAAGGGGGTAGATGGACTTAGTCTTTGAAGACTAATCAAAGTCCATATATTTGTTTCAATTTTGTTGATTTAAAAGCTTTATTATTTGTTTTGATTTTAATTCTGGTCTTAATTTATTTTATTTTGATATAACTTAGACTTTTTGAATGATCAAAATTAGGAGGAACTTCAAAGAAAGTGGAAGGAAACCTTAAGGAACCAAAGAAGGAGAAAAAGCATGAAAAACATAGCAATATTCCAACTTGCGAAATCCTTAAAGCTTAATTTCACAAGTCCACTATTCAACTTGCGAAAAATTTCGCAGCATGCGAAAACACCTCCAGGCACACGTGTGCCATTTCACAAGTTCAAAATCCAATTTCGCAGCCTACGAATCAAGTTATGAAATGGGGCAACTTGCGAATTCAGGCCAACTTGCGAAAATACCAACCGTCACTTAAATTTCTATTTAAACCTCTAATTTTCTCATTTTTCATTTCGCACAACCACTCCAACTTGCGAAAAAGCCCTCCAACTTGCGAAGCCCAAAAATTTTAAAGCATCCTCTCTATTGGAAGCCCAGAAGTCGTGCGTCTGAAAAAAACCACTCTGTGCACCTCCGCGTATCCTGTGGAACACGAGCCTCTCCATTTCAGCCATGGCCAAGACTAGAAGAGCCCAAGCTACGTCTCCATTAGCTCACAACACCAGACCGAGAGCTTTACCTGTGTGGGATTCCATGTCTGAGGCTCCACAGGCCTTTGCTATTCCACCTTTTGAGGGTGGAGTGCCACCTAGTCCTCCTTAGAGCAGGTACGAGACGAGGAGACCACCCACTACACCTGGGGCAAGCACTTCGTGCCTCAAGAAATCAGTTTGTCGCCTTCCTCCTCAACTATGACACTTTGCTTCTCTTGTACTCAACTACACTTTTTATTTAGAGTTTTATTCTCTTTCATCTTGGTTATGTTATTTTTTGCTTATATATTGAGTTATCATTCATTGACATTTTTTGCTTTACTTCTAGCCATTGTACTATTCATTTGATTCCTTTGAGCCTATTCTGGGAGTCTTACCATCATCATTTCCATTTCTTTAACTCATTCATGAGGATGGTTGGTATTGGTGTAGTTCTTATCTTGGGTTTGTTTTTCTTTTCATTGATTTAATCTTTTCATTCATTCATCATATGTATCATAGTGTATTCTTTTCATTCATTCAATTATCTATATCATAGAGCATCTATGAGATCTATAATCTTTGAGTTTCTTTATCTGTTACACCGTGTATGCCAGAGGCATGGGGGTTATATCATTAGGATTATTGAGCTTAGTTTCGCTTTGTTTTTTTAACCTTATTACCTTAGCCTACATTACATCTCAGGTCTTAAGACCACCTTGAGACGATGACATCATGCATTATGCTTGATAGTTCACACGGGGGGCGACATTTGAGATTGGTTGGAGACCACTGAGAGTATTATGGATGAGAAACTATGAGAGAGTTTACACTAAGGCATAACCCTCTCATCGATTATTGATTTTCAATATGATAGCCTATACTAGGGCATAGCCATTTCATTCCCTCTCATGAAGCATGATAGATCAGGAGTCACTCAGATTCATATCGACATACATCCATTTTTGAGATATGGGATAAAGTTTGATTTTGATAAGACAATTTACACTAGGGCATAACCATCTTAGGGAGTTTATACTAGGGCGTAGCCCTCTTATTGGTGATTAATTTTTGAGATAATAGCTTATATTGAGGCATAGTCACTTCATTCCTTCTCATGGAGCATGATAGATAAGGAGAAGCTTGGATTCATATTGACATATATCCATTTTTTAGATTTGAGATAGAGTTTGATTTTGATTTGACAATTTACACTGAGGCATAGCCACCTTAAAGAGTTTATACTAGTGTATAGCCCTCTCATTAATGATTGATTTTTGAGATAATAGCTTATACTAGAGCATAGCCACTTTATTCTTTATCATGGAGCATGATGGATTAGGAGTTGCTTGGATTCATATCGACATATATCTATTTTTGAGATCTAAGATAGAGTTTGATTTTGATTTGACGATTTATACTAAGACATAGCCACCTTAGAGAGTTTATACTAGGGCATAGACTTCTCATCAATGATTGTTTTTTGAGATGATATCTTATACTAAGGCATGCCTTCATTCCCTCTCAGGGAGCATGATGGATTGGGAGTCACTTGGATTCATATTGATATATATCCATTTTTTAGACCTGAGATGGAGTTTGATTTTGATTTGACAATTTATACTAAGGCATGGCCATTATGCTTGATTCCTTACACTAGGGCATATTCATCTTCTGGAGGAGATTTGATACTCCCTTCACATTATACTATGAAGATACTTTAAGGAGAAGAGGTCTATCTTGATGAGATTGTGTATGTTACAAAATAATCATTCTAGAGATTACCTTGCATCGAGGTTTAACATTTCAAATGTTACCTTATATACAAGCCATACTCCTCTTATCAATGCTTGATTTTGAAGATGATTAATTTGTTTGGGCCTTACCCATTTTGACTTGATATATTCATGTTAGGGCATAACCCACTCAGTTGGTTATTGATTATTTTTTGAAATGACAATTTATACTGAGCTTAACCACTTTATTTGATTGCCTACATTAGGGCATAACCATTCTCTTGGAGGTGATCAGACATTCTTTTCATATTGGAGTATGAGAGATGGTTGAGAAATATCGATTTGATGTCTTTTATGTTGGGGCATAGCCATTTGAGGGAGTATTTATACTAGGGCTTGACCATCTTATTGATCTTCTAGGACATTGGAATTCGACCACTTGATTGAGTTTTTTTATGGGTTATAGAGATGATGATGCCTTGGATTCAATCTTCTCACCATACCTAGTCTGATTTAGATATTCTCCTACATTTACTTCATACCAAAATACTCCCCCTTTGTTATCTTCACACTTATATCTTGTAATCAATCCACCCATCTCATTCCATCATGACATATAAACTTATTTTGCTTCCAGATCATAACGGGATGTAGACCAATCACGAGTTCCCTAGTCAAACTTTCATGTGCTTTTTGGATACTAAATTTAACATCTTCCATGATGGCAAGGCTTAACACATTGTCTATTTTTGTGATGTTTTTCATTTGATAGTCTACATGTCATGACATCACCTGGTGCATATTTAGACTTAGAGCTTTAGTTAGCTTTGTTTTTGTTCATCATTTGGTTTTATTTTGATAACATGGTCCCAGGACATATAGTCCTATTTAGCTTTTCTAATTAAGGATTAGACATTTTCATCTTATTGTCGACGAGTGTATCCTAGAGTACGTGGGTTGTTGTATAACATTTCATATCTTTTGTCTTTTCCCTTTTTAGTCTTATGTCTTTCAATCTTTGGTATTTTCTTAGTCATCATTTAAACCCTAAGTTGCACCATTAGTTCATCTTTGTCTCACCTTTGCTCAACCTCAAGCCACACTTTTAGGTCATTATTTGGCCCTTAGTCGAACCTTCATGTATCTTTAAGTTTTCTCATCTTCTCTTATCTATATTGTTCATCGATCAACCTAAGCTTTATTGTTAGATCATCTCTTTATCATTTTAGATAAGCCTTAAGCTTTACGATTAAATCCTCTTCTCGATCACCCTTTAGCCTCGAGCTATGCCTTTAGATCATCATTTAGCTAAGAGCCACATTTTGAGTATTATCCTAGTCACTTTTTCAGTCATCATTATCATGCCTTACTATCAAAGTTTAACCCATTTTTAAGTTTCTATTAGGGTCACACCTGACTATTTAGCCTTTTCTGTCTCTATTAGTACCACACCCCAATTGTCCAACATTTTTATGTTTTTCTATTAGCGTCATGCCTCAATTGTCCCACATCTTTTATGTTTTCTTAATATCGCATCCTAACTATCTGACCTCTTTTAATGTCTCCTATTAAAGCTGCACCCTAACTATTCAACCTTTTTATTTTATTTTTTTAGTATTATGCCTTAACTATTTGACCTCTTTTATGTATTCTTAGAGTTGCATCATGGTTGTCTAACCTTTATGTCTCTTGTTAGTGTCATACTATGACTATTCGACCTTTTTATGTCTCCTATTAGAGTTGTGCCTTGATTGTCTTACCTTTCATGTCTTTTCTTACATTGTGCTTTCAACTATCCAACTTTTCTATGTATTTTTTAATGTCATGCCCTAACTATCCAACCTTCTTATACTTCTTTCATTGTTGTACTTCAATTATCGGACCTTTTTTGTCTTTTTTTAGTGTCACATCCTAACTATCCAACCTTTTTAAGTCTTTTTTTAATTCTACACCTCAACTCTCTAGCCTTTTATGTTTTTTTTTTAGTGACGTGTCCTGACTATTCAACCTTTCTATGTCTTTTTCATGTCACACTTAGATTGTTTGACCTTTTTATGCTTCTCCCATTGTCGATTGTGCCCTAATTGTCTAGCCTTACTATATCATTTTTAATGTCAAACCTTGACTGTCCAACCTTCTTATGCCTCTCTTATTATCACACCCTGAAAATCTAACTTTCATGTTTTTTTTTTTAGTATTATACCTTGACTGTCTGACCTCCTTTTTATGTTCCTCTTAGTGTTGCACTCTAACTGTCCAACTTCTTTATGTTTCATTTTTAGTGTTGTGCCTAAACTATCAAGCCTTCTTATGTTTCTTCTATTGTCACACCCCGACTGTCCAACCTTTCTATGTCTTTTTTTAGTGTCACACCCTAACTATTTGACTTTCTTATGCTTCCTCCTTTGTTGTGATCCGATTGTCCGGTCTTTCAATATATTTTTTTAGTGTTATGCCCCGACTGTTCAAACTTTTTAAGTTTATTTTAGTGTTGACCTTGACTAAAAGACTTCTTTGTGTTTTTGTTTAGTGTCACACCCTAATTGTTTGGCCTCCTTATGTTTTCTTAGCGTCACACCCTAATTGTCTAACTTTTTTATGTCTTTGTTAGTGTCATACCCTAATTATCCGACTTTTTTTATGTTTTCTATTAATGTCATGCCCCAACTATCTAACCTCTTTTATGTTTTTTTAGTGTCACACCCGGGCTATTCGGCCTCCTTTTGTCTCTATTAGTGTCATGCTTTGATTGTCCAACTTTTTCATGTTTTCCCAAAGTTTTCTTCACTATCCAACCTTTTCATGTTTTCCTAAAGTCAAGCCCTGACTGTCCAACTTCTTTTAGGTTTTCCTAGAGTCGCACCCCGATTGTTGGGTCTTCTTTGTGTTTCCTCTAGTGTCCACGCCCTGATTACCTGACCTCTTTTCATTTTTATTTTATTATCCTTGAGTCTTTTCTCTAATCATTAGTTTCCTCTCTTTTCTTCTTCCCTCTCTTGTTCACCCATTCATTCCCTCCCTTAGATAGCAAGGTCCCTAGTGTTTTCACATAGATATTGTCACTACCCTATTTAAAAGAGTCTCTCTTAAGATCCATGTAGATATTGCATGTTACTCTACTAGTAGATCAATGAGCACATTTCATAACCTTAGAGAGTTTGTCTTACTAAGATAAATTTGGTGATCTTTCTTGTACTTTAGTAGAGCCCACTTAGTTGGTTTATACACTTACTTCACTTGTGAACTCTTTTGAAAATAAACATATTTGTAGATCCCAAAATTTGGCCCAAGCCCATTCTCACTTTTTATTTTATTTTATTTTATTATTTTAATAATATTTATTTATTTGATTTGATTTGATTTTTACTTTTTTTTTTCTTTTTTTCTTTTTCGTTTTTTGTTCATTCCTTGTTTTTCACAGTTTTTTTTTTCTCCCACTAACATGCAACTACAGCGCCTCCTTTCTCCTTCTTATTTTTCCCTCTTCCTTCTCTTTTCTTTGCTTCTTTCTTTTTCCTTCCTTTTTGTTTTTCTTTCTTTTCTTTCTTTTTCTCTCTACCTACTTTCTCTCTCAAACCTATCTCTAGCTGTCACCTACCTTCCCCATCTTTTCCTTTTCTCATTTATTCTCCTTTTGTTTTTCTTCTTATTACCTATTTTTCTCTCTAACTCATTGGCTAGCCTATACTCACCACGCCATTGGCGAGCCATTATTGGACTACGATCCCTTTTCCCTCTTTATTTCTTTTTTTTTTTTTCACTTTCTCTCTCTTTCTCTTATCTTACCCATTTTCTTTTATTTATTTATTTATTTGTTATTATTATTATTTCATTCTTTCCCCTTTATCCCTTGTTCCACATTGCATTCAAGAAATGGGTAAGATGTTCCTTTTCATTTTCTTATTTCTTTAGTCATTTTATTTTTTATTCCTATAGTAATTGTTCTTGATTGTTGAGTTTACTTGTTTGGACTTTAGATAATTTCGCTTGGAATTTGCATATTATATGTTGATCTTTTTTTAGATTTTAATAAATTAAGTTATCCAAAAATCTTCTTTTAAAAAAATAAAATACATCCAGTAAGACATTTTCATTAAATAAGAAAAATGGACCCAAAAATTTCTTTTAATAAAAATAAGTTTTAGACATCTTTTTTAGATAAAATAGTCCAAAAATTTTGTTTTAATAAAAGAAACAATTCCTTATTTTTAAATAAGTAAATAAAAAAATGGTTTAGAAATCTTTTTTTCAAATAAAATAATAAAAATAAAACAGCCTAACAATCTAGTTTTAATGAAATAACAGTTCAAAAAATATTTTTTTTAATAAAAGAAAATTTTCTAAATTTTTTTAAAAAAAATTGTTTTTAATAACAAACTGTAGACCCCCCACCCCCCCCGGTTGGTTGAGACCCCAAGGCAAAGTATGGTTAGTTTTTTTTATTTTTTTATGGGAGTGGGTGAGATGGGAAAGATTGAGAGGATGGGAAGCAGCGGGAAAAAGGGGAATAGAGGTGGGGTTGTTGGTGGTAGAAAACTGGGAGAAGGGGGAGAAAGAAAAAAAGGAAAAACACAGCTGTAGAGAGGGGGGCTCTCGCCTGGATTTTCCCGGAAATGAGCGCTGAGAACTTGGTTGTCTTTCTTTGAAGCTGTGGAGCTCCGATCAGCTATTGGTTTCTGATTATCCGCGTTCTCTTTGCGGGCAGCTAATCGCCTGCCATAAGTTGAATATAATTCATCAGAGGATTTTCTGGCTAAAAAACAAAAGGGGAAGAGAGTGAGAGAAAGAGAGAAGGGTGTTTGTGTTTGTTTTCCGAGAAAATTTCTCAAAACAAGGCGTCATTTTCCGGAAAAGTTATAGTGCATGAGGATCGTTATTTAGGCGGCTACATGTCCGAATCAGTGCGATACCATGCCTCCATCAGAAATGGTCAGTGTATTATTTCAATTCTGTTGCTTTTATTATTTATTTATTTATTTATTCATTTTGTATTGATTTGGCTCTATTGTGTGCTACTGATAACTTAGGCTTGTTGTTTGGGAGATCTGAAAGTATTGGCAAGACGTGGGTTTGAGGACATTGTTATTTTGTTCTTTGGTTGAATGTGTTGGATTTGAAGTTACAGAGAAAGGGCAGGGGTTTCTTGCTTTAGGCGTTTTTTTTGGGTGGGGGATTTGACCTGGGTGGAGAGATTTGAGGCATTTTCTTTTGTGGATATTGTTGTTTTCAGGGTCAAAACTGAAAACTGAGTTGGGCTTGGGCTTATGGACTGAGCTCTTTTAATGTTGGATGTGGGCTTGGGTTTATGGACTTGGGTTTATGATATCATCATTATTAATTATTATTATTACCATTCTTATTAACTATTATTATTATTATTATTATTATTAACTATTATTATTATTATTAATATCATTATTATTATTATTACTATTTATATTATTATTATTAATTATTATTATTATTAACTATTATTGTTATTATTATTATTATTATTATTATTAACCATTATCATTATCATTATTATTATTATTACTATTATTATTATTATTATTATTATTAATTATTATTATTATTATCATTGTCATTATTATTATTAATTCAATTTTCCAAATCTTATTATTGTTATTATTATTATTATTATTATTGTTAATTCAACTTTCAAAATCTTATTATTATTATTATTATTACTAATTCAATTTTCAAAATCTTATTATTATTATTATTATTAATTCAACTTTCAAAATCTATATTCTTGCAGTTTAATTTCTCAAAGTTCATTTCTTATCATTACTATTATTATTAATTCAACTTTTAAAATATATATTCTCGCAGTTTAATTTCTCAAAGTTCATTTTTTATCATTATTATTATTATTAATTCAACTTTCAAAATCTATATTCTCGCAGTCCGATTTCTCAAAGTTCATTTCTTATAATTACTATTATTATAAATTCAACTTTCAAAATCCATATTCTCATAGATCAATTTCCTAAAGTTCATTTCTCATCTTCTTTGACAAATTTCAATTTAATTACCGGAGCTCTAATCTTTTAAATTTAATTCCAAATACTCCAATTTTCAAATAAACTCCAAGAATCCAGTCTTCACTCAAATAGTTTTAATCTCATTTCGGTTCCTAAATAATCTTCTGATTTTCTTGATTTTACATAAGAAATAATGAATTCTTCATAATTGTAAAACACGGAATTTGTAAGACTAATTTATGAACAATGATTGGGGCTTTGGTGGGGGCCCTATGTTTGATCCTTTTCGATTGTCAACTGTTGTACTTAATGTATTTTGGTTGATTTTTGTTTTGCACTCCGATATGCATAAGCTATATTCCATATCCATTGTTCACTAATTCTATTTCATGATAGCGCATTCGTGACTGGAGGTCCAGGTACACGTTCATTCTTGTTTTGATCATTCTGTATGCATATTTTGATCCTCATATTGTGCACGATCAATCTGAGTGTTCATTGTTTTTCTTGTCGATGACCACGTCAGCTTCATTCTATTAGTAGAGACCCAACTTCAGGGACTTAAAGGGGTGTTACGGTCCATACCGTACCTTCCCGATAAGTAACATGACCCCCGAGCCCAATCCGGTTTTTCGCAGACCACCTTTTCCAAAATAAGGAGTCACGCTTAGGGTTTTCTTTCTTATTTTGTTTACCCCTTTAAAAATAAAACAAAAATAAGTGGTGACTCCAAGTCAGATTTTTAATGAATAAAAATCATTTTTTTAAATAAAAATCGAGCTCGCCATCGAGTGGGAAACGCATGAGCCGAAATGCAGGGTCCACACAAACGGTCTAGAAATTCATTTGTTTAATAAAATTTTCCAAAAAACATTGATTTTTAAATAAAATAGTACAAAAAGTTAATTTTAATAAAATCGTCCAAAAATTTATTTTTAAATAAAATTCTCTTTCCTTGATAAGATGGGATTAAAAGTAATTTTTATAAATAAAGGTCTTAAAGAATTTTATTTTTTTAAAATAAGAATAGGATAACTAAACCTTTAAATGAAAGACCCTTTTTTTAATACATTGGTAAACTAATATCTTTTTAGATGAAATCCAAAAATTCTTTCTTAATAAAATTGAAATCCTTGGGAATAAATTTGTGAAATTCTTTCTCTAAATAAATTAGTAATAAAGAATCTTTTTCTAGGTAAAATAAAATATATATTTTAATAAATTGGGTTGAAATTCCTTCTTATAAACTTGTAAATATCTTTCTTTAAGTTTGTAGAAATTTTTTTAAAACAAATAAAGATTGAATCAAAACACTTTTTTAAATAAATTAATAAAATTCACCCCTTCTTCATAAGATAAAAAAAAATCATTTCTTGTAAATCAAATCAAATCTTTTGTAATAAATTGAAGCCTTGTGAATAAATAAATTCAAGTCATTAATTTGAAATTATTGTTAATATAAATGAATTCTTTAAAAAAATTTGGAAATTGTATTATGATATTTGAAATAATAAAAATTTCTAATAAATTATTTTGTGCATTTCTTATGTATCATTTTTGCATATGCTTATAATTTGTTTTTGCATTATTCCATATATTTATATTATTATTTTTTTTTTTTTTCAATATCCATGATTAATTAATTAATTATCATAATTTCCTTTAAAAAGCTTAGTAAAAACCTTTTTAAGGCTTAAAAGGGTGTTATTATGGCACATTCCCAATAGGTAATCTAACCTCGAAATTCAAATTCAGTTTTTGCTAACATGTCTTTTATTTAAAAATGGAGTTACACTAAGGCTTTATTTATTTTTTTTCTTTTAAAAATAAACAAATATAAGTGACGACTTCAACTTTTCAAAAAAAAAAAATTAGTTTTTTACAATAAAAACAAGTCTTATCGTCAAGTAGGGACGCACATGAACAATGCTGGTTCATAATTGTATTTCTTAGACTTAAAATATAAAACAATTACTAAATCAATGCATGTTGTAAGTTTTTAAATCTTTGATCATAAAAGATTCAAAGTACAATGGAACAAATAGTTTTCAAAAGAAAAAAAAAGTTTAAAATGGAAAATCTAATAATAAAGACAATGAAACATGGTGATATGGTAGGAGTTAAATAGAAAAATCCTTTATTCATCAATATATAGTTTATTTTGTAGAAAAAGGTTCAAAAGAAATATTGCATACATTAATAGATTAAGTAGATAAAAGGGATTTAAGTAATTTGATATTTACACTTTAGTTAGATAACATCAAATAGAAATTTGATATTATTAGTTTCCATACTGAATTTAGAAATCTATCAAATGGATGTTAAGATTATCTTTCTTTGAATGGTTATATAAATTAAGAGTATATGGGGCAACCTAATGGATTTATTGTTCTAGGACAAGAACACAAAATTAGGGATAGATACATTTAGCTAGGTTGGTTTTTAACCAATCCAAGAATCAAATAGGAATTGATTGGTTTTAACTAAAGTACAACAAACTTATTTATTTACTCAAACTAATCCAAATTAATACTAGTTCGATTCAGTTTAGTTAACTCAATTTAGACAAAAATATTGAGTCTATATATTTTTTTCTCCACATCGACCATACAACCAAAATGATCAAATTGTTTTAGATAAAAATCATTTTTTTTACAAATAATACAATTAATTTTTTTAAAAAATAATGTGTAGGAGTAGACCTGTGGGTTATTTGCTTGTTGGGAGTAAGTCAATGAGTAGTACTCTTAACATGTTGGGTGCTTGTGACTAGAAATTATCTTATCATCATTATTAACTCCCATGATCTTAAATTTTAGATCATGCATATGCCATAAGCAACTTTTAATGTGTAATAAAGCCATAAGAGTTAGGCTCCATGCCTCCAACACCAAACTGTAGCCCAACTAAGTTGGCTTTGGATGAGCATGATTTGACTCACAAAGCCCCAAGATACTCCACAACACTCTAAAATCCAAGCAATTATATTTGTCCCACTCCTCTACTACTTGGGTTTGTTTGCCAGTCCACTTTTGGTAAGTGATCTAGGTTGAAGCTTCCATAAGCCAAATACTCAAACTAGTTTGATCTCTAGTTTCACTATACTACCAAAATAGGGTAATTCAAGTAGAAAGAACCAATGGTGCATACATGACAAGTTTTGTTGTCGATGAGGTTTACAAATAGTATGTGGAGATCCTTTTCTAGTATAATTTGGGACAACTACTAGTGGGGTTGCCTATAAACTATTATCCAAGGCTAGTTAGGCTGTCAAACAATGCAAATTGAAGATTTGGGGGCCAAATGAAAGTAACCAAGTTTGAAGTTGATGGAACTACTTATTAGTGCAATACAAAGGCGTATCTCAAGCACCTTCTCGATACAATGCTTCAAGTGAATTAACTACATGCATGCACTAAAGACTTCCACAGCAAAGGAAATTTTGCAAGAATAATCTAGAGAGCTACTACAAAAGAGAATAGTCTTGTGAACATATGTAATCGATTCTACATTAATTAAGTAAGAAGGCTTCTAAAGTTGGATAAGTTGTTAAGAATTTTTAATAGGGAATTTGTAAACATCACAGAATTGATCTAAGAGATGTTTACTAAGTTCTATCATGAATAAAGTGTTGAGGAAAAACTGTACCACCAAAACCAAGTTGTATTTGCTAATAATACTTACTACATTTCTATTAAGAAAGAAACTATCTAGTGGTAGAGGACAAGTTGATAATTTTAGTTCATGAAGTTTTCACTGCCCAAGCTAACATCAAAAGCTATAACAAGACAAATCCCAATAAGGTAAGATAAAAGGCTCACAGAAGGGACATCTTGCTCCTTGTTGAAAATCCCATTCAATTGCATATCTACCACATCAAGGAAAATAGTAGGGAAAATATTACAAATTTTTCTTTAGTATTTTCCTCTTTTTGTTTTCCATCATATTTTTCATGTCACCCAAACTAAGGAAAATAACATTCCACAATTTTTTTTTTCCTTTCCCTTGCATTTCCCAAAAACTAAAAACAACCTTTATAAATAAAAATTAAGAATTACAGCAAGACTGTTTATTCTTCCTCTTCATTCCTACATTTCTACACCCACTACTCTATTTTACATCATATTTTTACTCCCTTCTTCAATCAACATTCCTCCCTTTATATAGAGTTATCTTCACACCAATTCATAAGATAAGAAAGATGAATGAACCTTGGGGCAAGGTTGGACAGCTAGTGGCAGCTAGTCAAGGCTAGAAGTCAACTTTTGCTCGACTTTTGGGCATATGCAGCAACGTGTGGACCCCTCTTTAGCATGAAAATGGCTAGAACATGTTAAACTCTCTTATTAGATGATGTGTCAACCATGGGGTAATCATAGGGTGGGGAAGATATGGTAATTATGCAAAAAAAAAAGGGTATCCAATTATATAGAAAGACATCTTCCAACATTTGATATAAATATGTAAAAATTAGGAGAAAATATTTAAAAAAAACATATTAAACCTAAAATAGGGACTTAATAATAAAATAAAGTAAAAATGTAAAACTAAAACCAAATATTAAATATGAATATAGATTAAGTATTAAAAATATTATTATTTAGGTTTAATCATTGGGTTTGCTAGAGGAGTTTATATATATATATATATTAGTTTTTTCTTTTTTTAATCCTATCTCTATGGTTGATATTAACTAAAGTGAATTTGTTATTAATAGATTCAATTTAATCATGTTGGTTGATATCAATAGGTCATTTTTAACTAAATAGAAAAAAATCAAATATTTTTCCTTTTCTATTCAACCAAAAAACAAACTTTATATGGACCACTGTCAAATACCATACACGGGGAGAAATCTGGATCCTCACTCTTTGATTCTAATGCATTGAATTTGATGTTACCTAAAACAAAATTATATTCCATGTCCTCTATTATGAGTGGACAACCATTCCTTATGTTAGATTTTAGATAAATAACGAATATTGAAGATTGGAGATGTAAGAAATTAGGAGAGAAATTAGGAGATCCTAATTTTAAATATGTTACAAAGTTCTATAATCACTTCAATCCACGTTTTAAAAATTGTATTTCTTTCTAATATGGGAGCAAACTTTTTCTTTCTTTCTTATAAATGTCATTTGGGAATTATTTAAAAATAAATAAATAAAAGACCTTCTAAATATTATAAAAAAAAAAAAAAACAAAACAAAACACTTTCTTATAAAAATTAATTAGGTGGATGGTAAGGCCAAATTTGGGATAGTTTCATATTTTTTGCTTTAACTGAAAATAAAAACAAAAATAAAAGTAATAATTTTTAAGGGGTAATGTTGACATTGTAAAAGTTTTATTAAATATGAAAGAACTTCTTATGTAAACAAAAATAGAATCATAAAATTCTTATAAGAAATAACATTTTTATGACTCCAATATGAAACCTTTTTTAAAAGTTATAAGTTTAAAAAAATGATTAAATAGGTATAAAACTTTTATTCAACATAATTTTATTTTTTTTAACTCTCAAAAGTCAGCCCAAATAAAATTTAAATATAATTGAAAATCACTTTTAAAAATCCAAAATTTCACTTAAAAATAATTTCTGAACATTTTTTTTAATTTACGTTTAAATACTAAGTGATTCTTTTTAAAATCATTTATAATATCAAAATATTTTTTTATGGATAAAAATATTACAAATAAAAAACATTTTAATCACAATTAATTTATTTTTTAATTCATGAAATTTTATTTATTGTTATTTATTTTCGGGATTTAATTCTTTACAATTATTTTTGAGTGTTTATAAAGTATAATTAGGTCATGCCCAAATTTATTCCTTTAACTCTATCTATTAGGTATAGGTAACGTGAAATTTTGGCCTCTTTCCACTTATCTTCGCTTTTGATATTGTCATGCCACAACTACTGATGATGGAAGAAAATGAGACAATGGTAAATGATTATTCAGGACTCGAACTTTCCTGCCAACTTAATATATTGACTTGGACTTGGAGAGTTCGGTCAATTGCAGCAACTTAGTTAATTGGTTTACAAAAATTAAAATGATCAACTCCTACGTTTTAATTTACAAAAATCAGTGATTTGTTTTATTATTTTAATTTAAGGAAGCAGGAAAGGGTTTACTTTAATGTAAAATAAAAAAATAAAAAATAAAAAATGGGAGTTGAAAAGTAATCAAATCACTAAAAAAAACAGATTTGGAGTTTTTTGGTGTGGGGTTAAACTCAATTTGTGATCGGTGATTTTTTTTTTTTTCCTTTTCATTTATCTTGGTGTAGATTTTGTGATATTGTTACTAAAATAGAAAGTAAAAACATAAATTATTTACAAATTATTTTAACTTTAGAAAAAAGCATTTATTTTAATTTAAAATAAATAAATAATTGATTTTATGTCTCAACTGTATAAGAATTAATAAAAATTATATTATTTGGAAAATATTTTCAGATGTGAAAGTAAAAATTAAACAAACCATTTCATGACCTTTTTCACAAGTATCCAATGAGATCATAGTCTAATTTTAAAATATTAGAATAAGTCAATTACTCTAAACTATATCATTTATAATTTCAAAAATTATTAATATGATTCCTAACCTTCTACGAATGAGAATAAAAATTGTCAAATAAGGATAATTTTAAACTATGCCATTTCAAACTTTTGTAATATGCAAAGAAATTGGAATGGCCAAAAGTTGTCAAATCAAGATATATCTATTGTGGACATGGCGTGGGCGAGCTTCTTAGAATTGTACATGAGCTGTTCATATTGAAATTAATTAAGGTTGAAACAGGAACACAACATCAAATTCCAATTCTCTTCTTCATAGTCAAAGATAACATCAAATTCTACGACTTCCGTGGCAAATCAAAGACTCTACAATGTTGTCAAATCAAAACAGGAACACAACATCAAATTCTCTTTTTCATAATCAAAGACTTTGCTTCCACCGTAGCATATCTCAAATATTATTCAAATTCCATTATCTTTATAGAATTTTAACAATCCAAGAAATTGACGTTAATAATCCCAAACAATATTCTACGAATTTACATTATTCTTCTTATGAGTAGAAAATAAATCATGAAAGCTGAATAATACGAATATTCAATGAAATCTTTGGCATGTTATTTCTTTGCAACTTCAACATGGCGGCATGTCGGATGGAGGAGGTAGCATTTGAGCTTCTGGATGTTTACCATTTTTCACTATGAATGCAGTTTCCATGCCCCAAGTCAAATGTTGTTCTACATGGCAGTGCATGAACCACACTCCTGCAATAGAGAAAATATACAACATTACACCTAACTTAATTGTAATATTAAGAAGAATTATTTTCTTGGTATGTAGGTTGGCAGTTTCAAGGTGCTTTATTTGTTTTTAATAAAGGACATGAGTGCTTGCAACATACCAGGGTTGGATGCCTTGAATCTGATTGTAGCCCAACCTTTCCTAGGAACAGAGATGGTATTCTGAAGGGGAGGATCCACCAGATTATAGCGCAAAGGGTCCCTATTTTCATCAAAATTCCCAAATCCCCATCCAACAACATAGAAACTGTGTCCATGGAGATGTATGGGGTGGGTTACCCCTGCAATCAAGTTTGTCCCTTGAAAAATAATCTCCACTGTGGAGTTATACTCGAGCACCCTTACTTCTGTTCCAGCGGTCGGTAACTGATAGAGTAATGGAAGATAATCAGCCGTAAAATCGAACACCAGTGGTGGAACGCTAGGAAATTTATCTCCATATACACCACTAATGTTATAATAGTAAGCTTCCAGTATGTCAACTGTAGGGGTATGGAAGCTTATATTGTTTATACTTGCGGCAGACCGCGTCCCATTGGCCCCTGAACATGAATTATTGACGCATGGGTACGAGTTTATAGAAACAGTGTAAAACAGTTTAGTGCTCATGCTCAATGGGACATTGCAAGGATGTTCCGCATCTGCTAAGCTTCGGAGGCTGGCCATGACCTGAACCGATGCATTTGTGTCATTGTATGCAGGAAGATGAGGCAAGGAAGGAGGTGAAGATGTAGTGTAGTATCCCCTGTACTGCACAATAGCTGTGGTGGTTGTGTTATCAAAAAAATTACTAGCTGTAGGGGCAACGGAATAAGTTCTAGCTGCCATGTAATAGTGATCCAGGCATTGGTTAGCTTCTAGTAAGACATCGAAGGTTTGGCCAGGAAATATTGTGATATAATCTCGTGGCAATGGTTTCGTGTAGCTACCATCTGTTCCAACCACTGTCATTTTATGCTTGGCAATGGAGAAGAAGAGAGGCTCCTGCAAGGCAGCATTGATTATGCGAAGTAGATAGGTCTTTCCATGGTCCACCGTTAGCTTGAATGTGCCTGCAATTAGAAAGGGAAAGTTGTATACTTATGACTAGCCAAAAGAGAAAGAAAAAGTTTCCATGAGGATCCACCAATTATGAAGTGATTGATTGATTAGGGGTGTAAATTTGGCTCCATAGTTCAAAATTATATCTGGACTAGCCTTTTCTCATGTGTTAAATCATGGCTCTACCATCCTCATAGCTATATTCCTCTTTCTTAGCATTAAGCTTTAAATATGTTGATGTTAATAAGAAAAAGTAATATGGTCAACATACAAGAAAATGAAATTGTGTACAATTTTAAAATGGGAAGTTAAACTTTATTAGTACCTGATTTTGAGCATGGAAGTAGATCACCGGGTTGTCCATTTATCAATAAAGAATCAGAGGCATTGGCATCAGCTCCGGTTGCAAGCCCTTCATCTCGAACTGCATTCACATCACTCTTCCACCATTGTCCTGCATTTCAACAACTCCAATAATTTTAGATTTTGTTTTACAGGTTAATTCATAATATGTAAATTAACATTTAAAACTAACAACACTTATACCTAATATGATGAGAAATTCTGCGTTAGGTTTGTGAAAAGGATACGTGGTTCCATTCTTGGGATAGACGATTATAGCTCCATGAACGGTGGCTCGGGTCCAGTCACTATGAGCATGCCACCATAAAGTGCCTTCCTCAAAGGAAAGGATGATCTTCTGACTAAACTTTGACCCCTGGCTGAATTGGGCATTGTGTGATATACTCAGGACCATCTGTCCATGGATATCTAGGCATGTTCACCCCATGCCTGCAAAACAATAACTATATGTTAAAACTAGTACTTATTTTCGAACTAACAAAAGATGGCATGCATCAACATATTATCATAGTAACAAGTAGCATCAACTATATTTCAATAAAAACTAAAGGAAATTAACCTGAAGTATTATTTTAAATTTGACTTTATTTGCAAAGCAATATATTGTAGCCCCCTCTTAGAAATAAAAGAATGTATGTCATGTAGGCATGCTGTCGTCGCTCTTTCTCTAAGACACGCTCAAGACCTACCAGTGAATGGTGACATTTTCTTTTCCCCTATTATAAACGTCAACAATGATCGTCTCTCCTTTCATAGCATATATAGTTGGCCCCGGAAATTGTCCATTTACTGTTAAGATGTCCTTGGTGCTACAAAGCCTTGTATATGAAGCTTCCCTCACCTGCAACCAATTAAAAGTTAACACCAACCTCATCCCAAAAGAAATATTACATGCATGAATAGTTGCATTGATCCATTCATGCAAGTGTATAACCACTTAAAAATTGATAGCATGCATGAACGACTCAATGACACCAGGGTAAGGGGTCCTACGATGGAAAATGAGAGTCATATTGCCTCCTAAATATTATGATCAGAAGGTAACGTTAAGACCAGAATCATATTCTTTACCACAAAAGTATGCCGACGGGTTGAAGCTTGGCAATGGATGCCACCACCAAAAAGTTGAAATACTAAAATTTGTAAGAGGAAAACCTTCATGATCAGCCACATCTTCTTTGGAATAAAAGCCTCTTCTCTTTTCCTAAACACAACTCCTTCAATTTTCTTACTACTTTTGCTGTATGTCTTTCTTGTATGATTCATTATATAGTCATGATAATTCTCTCGGGATACTCCACGTGTCAATATAAGAGGAAGTTATTTGAATGTGTACTGGTTTTTAATGTTCTTTGACCACTTCAATGAGCATGACCACTATATATAATAATGATATTTGATCACTTACCAAATTAAAATAAACCAAATGCGTGAAGAAAGCTAACAATTGTGAAAAATTCTTACAGGTTACTTACACGTTATTTTAGAATAAATTTAAAATATTCTTTCACAAGTCTTTTATTGATTATTTCAAGAAATGTTAATTAAGCCATGAAAATTTTGGCCTCGCATATAAACTGTTTTTCAATAGACAACTCCTTTTAAGAATTATTTTAAAATTATTTTTTAAGATAATCAATAGTGTTGAACCGATGATTTTGGCAAACATGATTATTGCTTTCGTCTGGATGGGACAAAGTTGTTTCCCAATTTGGCATTTCAGAACCTTCCATAAAAAAAACACAAAAATATATTTTGTAAATAGTTGAAAATAGAATACCAACCCCTTGTATGTTGTGAATCACTTAAAACATCTATTGGGAGTCATAGTATATTTTTTTTCTCAATAAAGAGCAATTTAATAATAATAATAATAATAATAATAATAAAATAATAATTATAGATTTAAAAAAAATGCTTTTCAAAACAAATGTAGTCTATAATTTATTTGTTCGTATGATATGTATATCTTGATTAAAATGGTTTTAGTTGGCTTACAAAAGCTACCATCCAAAAAAAAGTAAATTAAGAAATAGTTCAAACTTCCTTGTTTGGTTTATTGTATCATATACAAAGAAAAATCATTATAAATAAATTATGGAAAGATTTATATATTTTTAAATTATTTATAAACATAAAAAATAATGAATAAATTTTAAGTCATGTAAAAATTTGATCAAGTTAATTTAAACTTTTTTTTTTATTTTTTCACTTTTTTCTCACATTTTCTTTTAAAAATTTGGAATAAATTCCCTACTATTTGTGGAGTTTTAATATAATTTTTTTCTCCGTATGATACATATTTATTCGATATTTGGTTAAATTATTTTGAATGTATATTTTTACCTTAACAAGAAACTTTTCTTGAAAATGAAGATTATTTTTGCCTTATTTTCAAAATTGTGTTTCTATTTTTTAAATATGAAAATTACTATTTTGATTTCAAAACAATGAGCAATTTGTAAAAGATATTTTAGAAAATAGTTTTTCAAATATATTAATTGTGACACTAGAAGATCAAAGACACCATTATCATTTCACTTGTCAAACCCAAGAGTCCAACATGTGAATGACCTTAACTAACAAATCCAACAATTAATTACTTGACAACTTTGTTAAATTGATTCATAACAATGATTAGAGCATAAATAAATAAATAAATAAAATCTAACCCAAAACTAATTAAAAATATCTAAATAATAAATTCAAAGATCATCCCAAAGAATTCAAAGAGTTTTAGAAATCAATATTAAGTTCAATCTTAATTTAAAACTCCTAAATAATTAATTGTAAAGCAAATTTCAAAAGAAACACCCTTCTTAACTCGGTTTCTCCTCATTAATATCACTTGTACCTAAAAAGCGAAATAATAGAGAAGAGTGAACTTAAAACTCAGTTAGAAAAAATAGTTCAATAAGGAGGATCAAGTATAATACAAAGTTAAATCTCAAGAGCTATCACATCTTTATAAAAAAAAATTGATAAGTAAGAGTTCATTTAATTCAATAATTAAATTCAATTTCTTCAAAAAATTAGGCACTTTCAATTTAAAGGTAGAACTAAATAATATACTTTGCATACTTAAATTATATATTTTTAAAAAAATTATAAACAAACATTTTACTTTGACTTATTAATAATAAAATTGTGCCCAAATAGTAGAAATTGCTTTAGGTGGCTACATGATCAAACCAACTTTTATTATTCAGTAAAGAAACTCTTGAAGATTTAAAAAAATAAAAATCAAAATAAAAAATTATTTGAAGTTATGTGTACAGTTATTATTATCAATTTTATTTTCCATTCTCATTCTCATTATTACCTAAAATTATAATGGAAACAAACATTCATTTCGACTTTACACTCTTTGGTGCTTTCAAAAAAAAAGAATTGGAATGGACATATTTATTACTAATCAAGGAAAAATAGGAATCAAAATAAAGCTCATGTTTGGTAATTGCCTTTAAAAATAATTTTGAAAAACAATTTTTGAGAAATTTTTTCAAAAAAATTGTTCAATATCTTGTTAAAAAAAAATGTCTATTTAGGAACTTGAAATGTTTTTAACTCGGTTTATATGTTTTAAAAATAATTTTTATTTGTAGTGCTTTATTTTTTTTTATCATTCCCCATATTTGTATAATTATTTTTTAAAATAGCCCTCAAAAAACAACTTAAAATAATTAAAAAAAATGTTATCTGAAGACATCCTATTAATAGTTTTTAAAAGCAAAAAACTATTTTCTATTTTTTGATTGTCAAACATGGTTTCCTATTTTCTTTTTCTTTTTTTAGAAAATAGGAAATTGTTTTAAAAAATGGTTACCAAAAATATCTATCCATTCTCATTCCTCATTCCAATGTACCAAATATGACCTTAATGACTTATATTTTAGTCAGTTTTATATTGATATACAAAGAAAAATCATGCTTCAACTAAATGCATATGAACTAATATTAGAAAAATCACTTTTGATAGGGTTGAAAGAAAATAAGTTAATATTAAGTAGTTGAACATTTGCTCAGTTGAGAAGTGTTCACAAATTTCAAAAGTAAAATTTCTAGGAAATTTTTGGATTAGTTTTTGGAATACCCAAGATCTGAAAAAAATAAATAAATAAAATAAAATAAAAATAAAAACCCAAACAAACAGTTATTTCACCATTTAATTCTTTACCCCAAGCCCTGAATGGAACCACACTAAAATCGAGAATCACTCTGTTCCACAACACAAAGTCTTTCACCTTCTTTTTTTTAAAGAACTTTTCTTCCAGAGTTCTCTCAATCTTTCTTTTCCAGAGAAAAGTTTATTGGGGTGATTTTTGGATAATTTCTAGTAGTTTCAACTCCCAGAAAATGCTCCACCGTTGATCTCTTATTTGGTTGGATCGGGTTAGGTCACACCAATTTGGGTGCCCACCCAACTCCAATAATATTTAAGTATTAATAAAGTAAATGATTAAATTACTATGAACACGTATAATGATCAAAACAAAAAAATTTACTCTTTTTTGTTTTAATATGAAATCCAGCCTCTAATTGAACAAATCATTTACCATTTAAAAAAAATATTCTTAATATCTTCATTTTCTTTTTGTGTTTTTAAAGTTCATTTTTATTTTAACTAGATCAAATAATATTTGTATAATAATGCCTTTAATCTACATTTTTTATGAGTAATACCAAATAAACATCTCAACAAATATTATATAAGATGATCATTAATTTCACTATCTTCATTTTATTCATGTTATTCTTCTTTATCCAATGGATTTAATTATGAGTTGTAAAATGAACAAGGACGTCTATAGTTATAATCTCATCTAAAAAGTTGGGGAAGCTATCTCTACATTTGTGGTTCATGCATGAAATAAATTGTTTTTGTACTTCCATCATCAAAGATGCATGTATGTCTAAGAATGGCAAAGAATCTATGAGGTTGGGAAAAGAATGAAAAAAAATTTATGTTTTGTTTAATTCATTTCTTTTTTTTTTCCTATTCTATATAAAAATTCAATATATATAACTTTTTAACTAATTTTAATTATATTTTTCTTTCATATTTTTTATAATAAATCAAAACTAAAAAAAAACATTTTGAAATATTTCAACTATAAAAAGGTGGGCATAATTAATTTATAATACTAGGATATCCTAACAACCTAACCTTAAAATTTTCTTAAATAAATAATCACTTCACTAGTCATATATTTTCTTATTCCACCATTTTGTGATTGGCATCATAGTATTTGTTATACTTTGAAGCATTTTGGTATGATTCTCATCTCATAATAAGTCATTTTTGAAGCAAACCCAACATGCTTGATAGAAATCCCTCTTGCTAAATGAACCCAAGGTTTCTTATTTGTGAGTGTTGGTACATTAATTTGTATAGTTTAAGATTGATAATTTTGTTTCAATCATTTTGATTTAGGGATTTTTTAGATTATATCTCACTCTCCTTTGAAAACTCGAAGTTGTTGTGTGATCAATTGGAATAACAAAAGTAAGTATAGAAAGGTCTAAGAAAGAAAAATTAGAGTTAATTAAGGTTGGTGCGAATGTCAAGTTCTTAAACTGAGTTAAATGTTTTTTAAAATAGTTTTAAAAACCTCCTAGAGAGTTCTAGTGCTACAGAGAACGCTTAAGCACTCCCTAGAGCACTCAAGTGTGATAGAATTCTCTACAATTCTGAAGCTTTGATTTTCCAACTTTTAAAAGCTTTATTTTGGGAAAATTCTAAATCTGATCCACCAGGATCTTGGCCTTATAAATACCTTGTCTAAAGAGGATTTTCTCTTTTTAATGCAAATATTTCAAAAAAACCTAATTTGCCTTCTTGTTCCCAAAACTCTGAAAAATGATTGTCTTCGCTTTTACTAGGTTGAGAAAGAGATTTGCATCTCCACAAACACTAAAGTAGGATTCACTAGGAGCACAAGCAGTGTTGTACTACAAATGTGAAGTATAGTAGAGGTGATGGAGACTTAGGGATGGCTTCCGCTAGATAAAAATGTGCACTATACTTTTGAATAGTGGATTTGTAATTAGATGTTTATGACCCCATGGATTTTACATCCTCATGTTGTATAAGTGGTTGTCCATGTAAAAAGTCTTGCATTCTTGTATTGAATATTTTTAGGCTGTCCTAAATCAAACAGATTAATTTTTAAAAAGAATTAATTTTTTAGCGTAAGAGGTTCAAACACCTATTCACCCTTTCTAGATGTTACCTAAACTAGATCAACTAACTTTCAATGAAGAAAACTCAAATTACAGAATTTGCACTTTCAGCCAACGCAGCTAGGCTTAGACAAATTGAAGAGTAACTTCAAATCAACCAACTAGCCTTTCATCCATAGAGGCCTTCTCCAATTTGAAGATCATGATAACCTCCCAAAGCATATCTAAAGAAAAATAAGAGCATTGGCTCACCCTAAGGGTTCCTTGGAGAGGCTTTGATCTTAATTTTCTCCGAGTTGTTGAAAGGGTCTTTAACAACTTGGATTGGATTGGATTGGATTGGACGGGACGGACCACTTATATGAACTAAAAATGATAAATATTATAACTACTCAAAAGACATTTTCACAGAATTGCCAACCTACAGATCATTTTTAGTTAACCAAATCTTAAAACATTAGTCACATCCATGGCCAAAATTAAGTGAAGACTAAGCACAGATAGAAGAGAATCATCGGGACGCTCTCCTTAGCTCTACCAAGCTAGCTAACAACCTTGACCAAAATATTGCTCGAGCAGTCCATGACTACTATTAAAAGGAAAAACCTATAAAAAAATATGAAGAACAAGAAGCATAAAAAGAAAATATAGGCTAAAATAAAATGGTCCATTTTGGGAATCAACTGCTATGCAATATATGACTAAATTCTCAACTAGATTCTTACGAGTTCTAACTCCCAAAAGCATCAAATGCAGAAGAAAAACCATGCAAAAGAGAAACCAGTAAGACAATAACAATATGATAGTTTTCATCTCTACCTTTCAAGTTTGAGCATCTTGTGCTGATGCATCCTCTCAATGTAGAAGTGGCTTGCTTCATTATATGAGCATTGTAAAGAGAAAATGTGTAAGCTCGCCGTAATCTTTAATAGTGAAGATACTTGAATTCTCATCAATTTTTGGACATTTTAAAAGGTAACTCAGAAGCCTTATTTTTCATCAATTTATTTTTCTTTCTTTGTACTTTTCATAATAAATTAAATGTTGTGACAATGAAATATTTCATGCAAATAAGGTTAATTCAAGAACACACAAAGATAAAACAATCACACACGTTACGGAGGCTTTAACGTGGTTTGACCAATCATACCTACGTCCCCGGATGAGAGAGAATTATTCTACTATACAATAGAAAATATTACATTGCCTGTATTTGTTTTAAGGGTAAGGCATCGGAGAATCAAAGGAGCCAGTTGAGTATATTTTTGTTTTTATCATGTATACATACATATTATATAATAATGTTTTTAAAATAGGTTTTAATTGTGAAATCGATGATTGAATTGCGATTGAATTGATAATATTATAAATATATAATATATATTTTATTAAAATTTTAAATATATAAAATTAAAAATTAATCATATTGTGGACTTGTATTTTTCACGTGGGTTCCCACTCAACGACAAGACTCGTTTTTTATTTATTTAGTAAAAAGTATTATTTTTTGAAAAGACTTTCAATAGCCACTTATTTTTGTTTTAATTTTAAAAGGAAAAAAAAACAAAATAAGAAAAAAAAACCCTAAGTGTGACCCTAAAGAAAAAAAAAAATAGGTCTGTGAAAAATCAAGTCTAGGTACGAAAGTCAAATTACCTATTAGAAAGGTATGATGGTGAGCCGTAACACCCCTCTAAGCTTGTATACATATGGTCTCTACTAAATGAATCAAGAGAATTGTGATAATTAATTAATTAATTATGGATAAAAAAAAAAAATAACACAAATGAGTATGTACAAGTCATGGTGAAAATAAAAACAAAAATAATGATAAAACCTAATTACAAGAATATACAAAATAAGTGACAAGAGGATTATGCAAATTGATTCATTGAACTTGTTAAAAAAATACATTTTTTTAAAGAAATATCAAAGGAGTTTATTAAAAACAATTTCAAATTAATGATTTCAATTTATTTATTTACAAAAAAAAAATGTTTCAATTTATTTTCAATTAATGATTTGATTCAATTTCACTTGTGTTCAATTTTCAAAAAAGTTATTTACATTTAGTATTGTTAAAAGAATTTATTAAAAATAATATATATATAAAATTTGATTTTATTTACAAAGAAATAATTTTTTTTTCTTTTTTTTACCTTTGTTAGGAAAAGAATGAATTTTTACAATTTTATTTACAAAGTATTTCATGTTTAATCCTTATTTAAGAAAAAAGTTTTTTTTTTAATAAAATTATAAAAAAAAAATTGTAACTTTATCAACGAAAAATGTTTCAATTGAAAAAAAGACTAAGACTTACACTTTTATTTTAAAAAAATTAACATTCAATCCAATTTTATTAATACAAAAAAAATTAATAGAAACACAAATTTTTCCAAAATCAATTACAAAAATGTTTGAATCCTTTTTTTTATCTACCAGAAATTATTTACTATTTGATTTTATTAAAAAAAAAACAATTAAAATTATTGAAAGAAAAAAAGAAAAAAAATGGTTTATTCAATTTTATTAAGACTAAAAGTAAATTAATAAATAAAAAATAAAAAAACCAAATAGAAAGTTTATCTAATTTTATTTAAAAATTAATTTTCAAGTTTTATTTATAAGAGTAATATAATTTTATATTGATTTAAAAAAATGAACTTCAAAATTTTATATTTTGTTTAAAAAGAGAATTTTACATTTTCACAATTGTATTTAAAAGGGGTGAATTTTATTTGACTTTCACCATAACAAAAAGGATTTTTAAGATTTTGTGTTAAAAAAAAAAAATCAATTCAATTTTATTTAAAAGAAATTGTTTACAATTTTATTTATGGAAAAAAAACTCTAACAAATTTTATTTAAGGTAAAATTTGCTTAACCTTGGTTTAAAAAAAAAAAAAAGAAATTTGCCCTACATTAAAAAAAAAAAGAATTTTTTTATAAATTTATCTAAGAATAAAATTTAATTTGTCTTTTATTTCAAAACAAAAATCTTTTCATAATTTTATTTACAAGAACAGAATCTTAGCTTGCAAAAGAGATTTTTTATTTATTTATTTTATCCAAAAGAATTTTTGTTTAATACTTATTAAAAGAAAATCTTTTACAAATTTAATTGGAAAGAAAGAAGAAAGAAAAAAAGAATTTTATTTTTTCTTTAATAAATAAATAAATAAAATACAAGTTTATCTAAAAGGAATTTGGCTTATTTCATATTTATTAAAAATGGTTTTGACAACTTCAAATTTATTAAAAATATAGTAACAAATTTTTAAAAAGTTTTTTTAAAATTAATTTATTAAAAGAAGATTTCAATTTGTTAAAAAGAGAAAGTTCATTTTATTAAAAAAGGTTTTTTTTCTTCAATTTTATTCTAAAAACTTCTTTTTCCTTACTTTATTATTTTTTAATTTTATCTTTACGGTTGATATTAACTAAAGTGAACTTGTTATCAATAGATTCAATTTAGTCATGTCGGTTGATATCAATAGGTTATTTTTAATTAAATAGAAAAAAATCAAATATTTTTCTTTTTTCTATTCAACCAAAAAACAAACATCATCTAGAATTTTAGATAATAAAAATGCTTTGACTAGAAACAAACTTCATATGGACCACTGTCAAATACCATACACGGGGAGAAATCTAGATCCCCACTCTTTGATTCTAATGCATTGAAACTGATGTTACCTAAAACAAAATTATATTTCATGTATTCTATTATGAGTAGACAACCATTCCTTATGTTAGATTTTAGATAAAAAACGAATATTGGAGATTAGAGATGTAAGAAATTAAGAGAGAAATTAGGAGATCCTAATTTTAATATGTAACAAAGTTCTATAATCACTTCAATCCACGTTTTAAAAATTGCATTTCTTTCGAGAGCAAACTTTTTCTTTCTTTCTTATAAATTTTATTTGGGAATGATTTAAAAATAAATAAACAAATAAAGGCCCTTTGTAGGCCCCGCCTGATGTGGTTTTATTTTATTTATTTTATCAGAGCTGCATAGGGCAACTAGATGGGACGGGGCGAGCTGGTTGTGGCGATCAGAGGGGACGGAAAGACAACGGAAGTAGAGACGATTGAAAAATAGGGATATTATTTTTGGGCAGATGAAGGAGATAGGGGAAAAAAAAAAAGAAAAAAATGCCGTTTTTGGAGGGGAAGGCAGCTGACAGAGTTTTTCAAAAGAAAAAGCTTGAGAAAAGGAAAGATGAGTGTTTGAGGAGGAGATCTTAAACGGGAAAGAGATTTTCAGGGATGAGCACTATGGATTTCCTATTCATCTTCCTTATTATATCATTCTCCATCCTCCATCCTCGCCGCTACCCCCGAAGACTGCTCCTCCATCCTCGTCCAGTCCGCCGCTGCCCTCGACAGCTTCGCCTACTCTTTGAAGCTGGCGTTCAGGCGGTGCTCCGCGCCGGCGTTTTTCCTCGCTTGTGGCGCCTTCTCTCCAATTCTAATGGACAGGTTGTGGATGCTGGTGCTCGTTCCCTTAGAATGATTTATCAATCAAAACTGGCTCCAAAGTATGATTTTCTTCAAGAGAAAAACATGGAAGTTCTTTTTTCATTGTTAAATAGTAAAAACGGAAATGTTACTGGACTTGGTCCAAGTATCATTACACATTCTTGTGAGACAAGTGCAGAGCAGAACACATTGTGTGATGCTGGGGTCTTAAAGAAACTTATTAGTCTTCTTCAAGGTTCTCTAAGTCAGAGAGATGCTAGTTTAGAGTCTATTGCCACAGTTATCAAGAGCAATCCTGAAGTTGTTTCAAAGTTTGTGGGACCTGAAAATGGAAGAGAATGTGGAGGAGAAAGGCTGATCTCGAGCTCCAATGGCGATGCTTATTGCCATTGCAAAGTTTAGTTTTTACCGACGTTGCCATCTTCATCAGCGATAATGGGAATGCATTTTTTTGTAGCCACTGCGCTATGCACCACTTCAGCAGATCCAAGAATAGTTTGGTGTAGGTGCGAACCATGCAATGGCAAAGGATGGTTGCCTTATGATTTTTTTAAAGGGCAAGCCTTTAGTTGCTGATAAGGCCATCATGGGAAAGGTTATTTAATTTGTTAGAAAGTGTTAATGGCCACGTGCAAGCCAAATGAGTGTTCTTGGGACAGCACAACAAAAATCGAGGCCTCTTGATGGCCCAAGTGTTAGCATAGGAGACAGGAGTTTTTTATTATTATTATTATTTTTGCTTGCTCTACTTTGATGTCTGACTATATCTGTGTGTCTAGTTTATCGTCTACCCATTTAAATAATTCTTTAAAATTTTAATTTCCAAATTTAATTTTTGATTTCAAAAATTTCAATATTAACGTTCATTTATTTAATTATTATTTTTGTTATTATTATTATTATTCTATTTATTTATTTATTTTTTTAAAAATTCCATTCTTAAATTTTTTTTCAAAATTCCAATTTCCGAATTTAATTTCTTATTTCAAAAATTCCAATATTCACGTTCATTTATTTAATTATTATTTTCATTATTATTATTATTATTCCATTTATTTATTTATTTATTTAAAAATTCCATCCTTAAACAATTCTTCAAAATTTCGACTTCAAAATTTCATTTCCGATTTCAAAAATTCCAATATTCACGTTCATTTATTTAATTATTATTTTTGTTATTATTATTATTATTATTTTATTTATTTTTTAAAAATTCCATCCTTAAACAATTTTTCAAAATTCCGATTTCGGAATTTAATTTCCGATTTAAAAAATTCCAATATTCACATTAATTTATTTTATTATTATTTTCATTATTATTATTATTATTCTATTTATTTATTTATTTTTTAAAAATTCCATCCTTAAACTATTTTTCAAAATTCCGAATTTAATTTCCGATTTCAAAAATTCCAATATTCACGTTTATTTATTTAATTATTATTTCTATTATTATTATTCTATTTATTTATTTATTTTTTAAAAATTCCATCCTTAAACAATTTTTCAAAATTCTGACTTCCAAATTTAATTTTTGATTTCAAAAATTCCAATATTCACGTTTATTTATTTAATTATTATTATTATTCTATTTATTTATTTATTTTTAAAATTCCATCTTTAAACAATTTTTCAAAATTCCGATTTCCAAATTTAATTTTCAATTTCCAAAATTATGATTTTCACATTTATTTATTTAATCATTATTATTTTTCGTTATTATTATTATTTTATTTATTTATTTATTTTTAAATACATCTTTAGATAATTCTTCAAAATTCTGATTTCTAAATTTAGTTCTCAATTTCTAAAATTCCAAATTTTCAATTTCCGAACTTAATTTCCAATTTCAAAATTCCAATTCTCACATTTATTTATTTATTTATTATTGTTATTATTATTATTATTATTATTATTATTATTATTATCAATTTATTTATTTTTAAAAATCCCACTTTCGAATAATTTCCAAGATTCCAATTTTTATAATTTAATTTTCATAGTTTCTACTTCTCAAATAATTTTCAAAATTCTAATTTCTTTCAAATTTAATCTCCAAAATTCCAATTCTTAAATTTAATTTTCAAAACACTAATTCTCAAATAATTTGCTAATTTCTCTCAAGTTTAATTTCCAAAGTTCTAATTCCTTAGTTTAATTTTCAAAACTCTAATTCTCAAATAATTTAAAATTTTTTAATTTATTTCAAATTTAATTTTCAAAATTCCAATTCTTAAATTTAATTCTCAAGGAGCCAATTTTCGAGACTCCAATTTTCAAATAAATTTCAAAAATCAAGTTTTCTCTCAAACAGTTTTAATTCCACTCTAGTTTTCAAATAACATTTTGTTTCTCTTGATTTTACATAAGTAAGAATGAATTTTTCATAATTCTGAAATAATGAAATTTTCCAGACCAATTCATGCAAGATAAATTGGGCTTTGGTGGGAGGCCCAACATCAAAAAAGTTTTACTTAAAATAAAAATGAACTTGAGTGAAATGTCATGTGTGTCATAGGTGATTTCATATTCTATTTGGTGATGCATGTGATATATTTTACGTTCATTCTTGTGCACTAACCCCATTTCATGATAACGCATTATTCGCTTGTTGCTAAGGTACGCACTCGCTCTCACTCTGACCATTCTCCACGCTTTGTTTTGGCTCTCAGTGTATGATCATCTTTTGGTATCCACGTTTAATCAACCAATTGTCACACGTGCTTCATTTTATTAGTAGAGACCCATTTTTAGGGACTTAGAGGGGTGCTACAGTCTTTACCGTACCTTCCCAATAAGTAGCATGACCCCCGAGCCCCGATTTGGTTTTTCGTAGACCACCTTTTCCAAATAAGGAGTCACACTTAGGGTTTTCTTTTTTATTTTGTTTACCCTTTAAAAATAAAACAAAAATAAGTGTAGACTCCAAGTCATTTCTTAATAAATAAATCATTTTTCAAATAAAAAGCGAGTTTCGCCATCGAGTGGGAACACATCGTGCGAAATGCAGGGTCCACAAAATGGCAACTCCGTTGGGGAAACCCTAGAGGGTTAAGCTTGAACTTAAGATGAGGCAAATGTGGCGTTTGATTGGTCGATTAGTGGGTACCCACCTCTCTTTGTGCTTTTGTTTGTTAGATTGTTGATTGCACATTGAGAGCTCTTGATATCATTATCCTTGATGCATGCTTGGTTATTATATTCCTTTGGGACATTGCCATGTTGATTGTGTTGATTGATTATCTTGCCTACCTTAGCATAGTGACTTTGATCTTGCCATGATTGTTCCGCTCATCTCACATGTATAGACTCATAGTTGTATATCATTTGACTTGACGTGTTGATTCTCTCGCTTGTATATCATCTTGATCATCTTCGAGCATGCTGTCTTTGTCACTATTCATTTTGATTGTCATAGCTTGTATGTGGACATGAGTGATATATCTATACTCTGCTTGACTGTATGTTGCATGATTGCCCTCCTCTGTGTGATTGCATGTCGCTTGTTCGTGTGGGTCGCACATCTATTCACTTACCTCCAACCCTCTGGTTTCGGTCATTTCTTTCATTTTGGCTCTTACTTTTGCAAGTGTGAGGCCTTGTGTGTGTTTGTTCCTGTGACCGAGCCTAAGGTTAGGAGTTGGGTTTAGCGATGGGCTATATCGATGTTTGGGAGCATTCTGGAGGAAACCGACACATCGACGCTGATTGAAGTCTAATCATTGAAGACTTGTATAGCCTAGAGCTAGGTTTCATGGATATTTATGCAACCAGTATGTTTCCTCTTCTGCTTTAGCTTCATATGGTTTTCAGATGCACCCACACTGCTCACTGTGCACTCTAGTTGACCACTGAGTGTTGAGAGTTTTGAGAGATTTCACCGTAGGAAACCCTTTGGGATGTCGAGGTAGTGCATGTGTGGAGGTGATGACCACCTTCCATGGAAGCGCCCTGTCTCTTCGAAGGCGTGCAAAGGGTTGCGTACCACCGGAGGGTACGATCGATTCTGTTAGGGATTCTTTAAAGTCCATCCCTCTTCTTTTTAGAGCCACCTTGACCTTGTGGGTCGAGTCTTAGATCTTTCAATAAGGATTTCCTTCCCTAACACGTGGGTGCATCTTTGGGCCTCCAGAGCCAGTTCAGTAGTGATAGGTTCAATTACCTTCGTAGTGGTCTCTTATACATCTACTCGGGATTGGATATCACTTTGATTGCTTCCGGGTTACCTTTCGGCATATTTGATAGACTTTCCTTGTGGAGCTTTCCCTGACCCCCTATCTTATCTAGTATTTCCACTATTGTAGGAGCATTGATAAGTTCGGTCTGGGTTTGACTTTTTGGATCTGAGTTGGGAGCAGATTGATCAAAGCATTAGACCCTTCAGACCAGAGATCGGATCAAAAAGATATGGACTCACGGATAGTTACCATTGACTAGTTTGTCGCCGTCATGGCTTTGATTCAAGAGGCTATAGCTAGCCTCAACCGGAGGATAGATGGGTAGCAAGCCTAGGAGTTCTTGCCTCAGGATGGCACTTAGTATGACCTTACAGTGTTGCCACCCCTTCCACCTAGTTAGTCAACACCACAGGCCATACCTTTCACTCTGCATAGTCAGACCGAGATTGCCCTGCCTCCTGTCATCGTGCCTATCCCGACCTTAGAGAACCCACAAGCTCGTATAGATAAGCTCGAGCAGAGGTTGAGGCAGTTGAGGATTTCAAACAGACCTGTTACTTGGGACGATTTCGATGGACTACCAGTGGCCAGTCTGTCGGCCAAGTTCAAGATGCCAGAGATCGAGCGATACACGGACATTGGTTGTCCTCGCATCCATTTGAGGCTTTATAGTATGATCATGAGGGCCCATGGACTAGATGAGGCCCAGATGATTATGTTTTTCCCTATGTCTTTGAGTGGTGCGGCACAACGATGGTTTGCTTCATTGGACGTATCACGTCGCCGAATTTGGGATGATTTGGCCCAGGAGTTTTTGAAACAGTTTGCATTTAATACTGTCATTGATGTCTCGATGAGAGAGTTAAAGGCATTGAGACAGAGGCTAGAGGAGTCAGTCACCTCATTTGTCTCCTACTGGAGGGAGAAGATTTCACAGGTCATTGATAGGTCATCTGAGATGGATCAGATCAGCATCATTATGAGGAGCTTGTAGCATCGATTTGCTCGACACTTGATGGGTTTTGCTCATACGGATTTTGGATTTTTGGTACAAGTCTTGTATGGTATAGAAGAGGGCATAGCCAGAGGATTATGGTTTAAGTCTTTTCCTTCTGATTCAAAGAGGAAGAAGCCCTTAGGAGGACATAGATCGGGAGATGTCAGTGCTATTAGTTTGGCAGGTTTGAGACCTCCTAGACGCTATTAGACCATTGGGTAGCCTTCTAGACTCTACTACTCAACATCGCCTCGTGTACGGTATAGGCCACGGGCACCTCATCATTCATATGATCAGGCCTACGTGCCTCCCGCACTGGCACTGCCTCGCCACACCGCATAGGGCATAAAAATGCCTCCTATCTCATATTCTACCATAACACAACCATGTTATGCAACACAGTTTGCTGCGAGACCTACGACATCTTATTCCAGGCCCAAAACTCAGCAGACCTCTGCTTCTTTTGCTTTGAGGACACAGAGGCAGTTTTCACAGTTAGGTATGTCATTGAGCCAAACTCTTCGGAAGCTTACAGCAGCCAGATTGTTGACGACTCTCACTCCCAGACCACCACTCAACCTGTTCCGCCTCAATTCAAGATGGATCTACACTGTGCGTATCATCAGAGACTAGGACATGAGACAGATCGCTCCACTGCTTTGAGACACGCCATCTAGGATCTGATTGATTAGGGTGTGGTCCACTTGGGTCAGCCGAGTGTAACCACGAACCCATTACTGACTCACACTACACACATGGTTCCCCCTCCGACCGATAGCATGCACTTCATCGACTTCGTTGAGCTTGACGATCACATCCACATGCTGAGTTGGGATGAGTTAGAGACAGAGCCCATAGTATCAAACCAGATTTATGAGATAGGCATAGTGATTTTGGGTCATCGGATGTCCGCACCATTGAGACTGGTTCCTGAGGCGATATCAGTAGAGACGACCACTGTTGAGCCATCGACCTTCCCACATTATAGTGTTCGGACTCCGTTTGTTTTTATTGTAGATGTTGATGAGGTTCAGACTCCGTATGTTGATGTTTCTCAGACTTCATATGTCGATGATGTTCATACTTCAGATGTGCAGTATGTTATCCACGAGAGTAGGGTGGTACGGCAGCAGCTTCCCACAGCTGCTAGACCCTTGGAAAGGACGTCCTCCGAAGAGGAGGGTAGGAGAGAGGATGATGAGATCCTGAGGCAGTTACAGAGCACCTAGGCTCACATTTCTATTTAGAGCTTGCTAGCATCTTCCAGCACTCACAGAGACGCATTGATTAGAGCCCTCAGTCATATCAGAGTTGAGACTACCACCACTCCTAAGAGATTGATTCATATGGTGACGGTTGGCAGAGCCACATGCATAGCATTCTCTGATGACGACTTGCCACTAGAGGGTTCGGACCATACATGTCCACTGTATATCTTAGTCGGTTGTTTAGGTCGCCGAGTCCCATCTGTCCTTTTGGACAATGGCTCGACCCTGAACGTCTGTCCTCTGGCCACTGCCATCGCCCTCGGATATGAGCCCTTTGACTTTGGTCCTTCCACTGAGACAATTCAAGCATACGATATCACTCGGAGGGAGGTCATGGGCACTCTGGAGATTGAGCTGCTGATAGGTCCGACCACTTTTGTCACTTTGTTCCAGGTTTTGAGGATTCTTGCATTTTTTAACCCGCTTTTGGGCTGACCTTGGATTCACAGAGCCGAGGCCATTTCTTTTTCCCTTCATTAGAAGGTGAAGTTCATTCACGATGGCCAGGTCATCACAGTGCGGTCTGTGGGAGATATGTTCATTTCTGCTGAGCTAGTGCTTCAGATTAGTCAAAGTGATGATGACTTGCTTTGACTGGATTCACATTCGATGAGGTACAAACCCTGGAGATGGAGGATTTTTTCTGAGACTTTGTGGCTATGTCGTTTGACCAGCATGGTAGCACGGTGGTGCTCGATATGATGATGAGCATGTCTTACTTACCTGGCATGAGATTGGGGCGACGTCAGCACGGGCCCAATGAGTTCATGGGTATCCCAGATCATAATGTGTCGTTCGGACTCGGGTTCATCCCTATTGAGGCCGACTATTGATATATGGCGCGATTGTGCAACGAGAGGGTGAGGGCTCGACTGACTCAAACACCTTTTGACTATCCTGTTCACCCATACACCATGAATTTGGTAGATTACTTCATGAGGGCGTCGGAGCCACATACCCATTCGGATGGGATCATTAGGGGACTCAGCACTACTCAAGAGGCCGAGCTTCAACGCCTTGTCCATCAGCTACAGTTGAGTGATGGAGCTCTTGGCACTTCGACATCTGTGTTGGCCACCCCATCATTTCCAGATCGTATGAGCCTATGACGCTTTATTTCTCAGATGAAATCGACGAGCATGGGACATTTGTCGAGATCGAAGACATCGTGGACGAAACCGTTCCACATGATGAGTACGTCGATGAGATGCTCATGATGAGCTTGAGCTAGATCGAGGAGATAGTTCAGCTTGAGCTCGCTTCACCATTCGATATTTTTGGGGTGTTTGTCATTGAGATTGCTGAGGAGATCCTGACTGCCCCTGCTCCGAAGTCTATAGTGGTTGTTTTAGTTGTTGATGATTTGTTTGATGGCCCTGTTGTCCTAGTTGAGGGAGCATCCGACTTTGTGGACCCACCTCTTTCATTTGATGCTTTATTGGGATTTGTCTCCCATCATGACGATGTTCTTGACTCTTCATTTATGGATTTAAGCATTTTTTAGTATTTGCCTTTCTCTCGTGATATTACTTTATCTGCACCATCTTCACCCACATCACAAATATTTGACATAGATGATGAGATTGCACAACATGATTAAGATGATGACTCATCTTCTACTTCTGATTCGGACCCCAATGATCAGAGAGTTTCACCTATTGTAGGAGACATGGAGATCATTGATTTCGACACAATAGATCAACTTAGGGAGTTGAGAATCGGATCAGATTTATCCGCAGGTAAGAGGGATAGCCTCATCCAGTTGCTCAGATCCTATTTGGACGTTTTCGCATGGTCCTATGAGGACATGCTGGGCCTTGATCCATCTATTGTCCAGCATCGTTTTCCACTTCTACCCCATGCCAGACCGGTTAAACAGAAATTGAGATGATTACACCCTCATTGGAGTTTGCAAGTGAACAAGGAGATCCAGAAGCAACTCAATGTGGGATTTTTGTCAGTGGTTGAGTGCCCGGAGTGGCTGGCCAATGTCATCCCTGTTCCCAAAAAGGACGGCAAAGTGAGAGTTTGTGTTGATTTCTGAGATCTCAACAAGGCCAGTCCTAAGGATGATTTTCCTCTCCCACACATCGACATGCTAGTTGACAGTACGACAAATCATTCGATGTTGTCCTTTATAGATGGATTTTACGGGTACAATCATATCTTGATGGCTCCAAAGGACATAGAGAAGACTTCCTTCATTATCGAGTGAGGTACTTATTGTTATTGAGTCATGCCATTTGGGTTAAAGAATGCAGGAGCTACCTATCAGAGAGCAGTGACCACCCTCTTTCATGACATGATGCATTGGGATGTTGAGGTTTATGTAGACGACATGATAGTGAAATCCTGAGATAGATTAAACCACCTAGTAGCTTTGAAGAGGTTCTTTGAGAGGATCAGACAATTCAGATTAAGACTGAATCCCAAGAAGTGCACATTTGGAGTGACTTCTAGGAAATTCCAAAAATACATGGTCAGTGAGAGAGGCATAAAGGTAGATCTGGATAAGATCAGAGCCATCCTTGACACGCTTGCGTCGAGGACCGAGAAAGAGATTAGAGGCTTCTTGGGTAGACTTCAGTACATCAGCGGATTCATTGCTAGATTGACAGACATCTGTGATCTTATTTTCAGACTCTTGAGGAAGGGTCAACCTACCGTTTGGGATGATCAATGCCAGCGTACATTTGAAAGGATCAGAGAGTACTTGTTGTCACCTCCAATCTTGGTGCCTCCTACACCAAGTCGTCCTTTACTCCTATACTTGTCAGTCTCAGACGTAGCATTGAGATGCATGTTGGCTCAGCTCGATGATTCGGGCAAGGAGCGAGCCATTTATTGTCTGAGTAAGAGGATGCTAGATTATGAGATGAGATATGTCTTGATTGAGCGCCATTGTTTGGCATTGGTTTGGGCTATGCGGAGACTGAGACATTACATGACTGAGTATTCAGTGCACTTGATATCTAGTCTAGATCCTTTGAGGTATTTGTTTGACAGGCCTGCTTTGATCGGTCGTCTCATGAGATGGTTGGTACTTTTGACTGAGTTTGACATTCATTATGTCACTTAGAAGTCTATCAGATAGAGCATTGTTGCAGATCACTTAGCCTCATTACCGATTTCTGATGGTAGAGCTATTGATGATGATTTCCCAAATGGTAGATCACTTAGCATTGTTGCATTCTCGGATTGACATCCTGCCACGAACAGTATTGTTGAGTATGAGGCTTGTATCTTGGGATTGGAGACAGCACTTAAGCTCGGGATTAGACAGATGAAGGTGTTTGGTGACTCTAATTTGGTATTGAGACAGATTCAGGGTCATTGGAAGACTAGAGATGTGAAGCTTAGGCCTTACCATGCATACTTAGAGCTACTGGTTGGGAAATTTAATGATTTGAGCTATACACATCTGCCAAGAGCGCAAAACCAGTTCGTTGATGCCTTAGCTACTATAGCTTCCATGATTGATATTCCCACTAATACCTTTGTTCGCCCTTTATTGATTGAGTCGAGATCAATTCCTGCTTATTGTTGCTTGATTGATGAGGCAGAGTTTGATGATAGCTTACCTTGGTACCATGACGTATACCAATTTCTAAGACCTGGCGCATATCCTGGGGCCGCCATGGCCAAGGCTAGGAGAGCATTGAGATAGTTGGTCACTCGATTTATGATTTGTGGAGAGACATTGTACAGATGATCAGCTGATGGGATGTTATTATTGTGCTTGGACCGCACCTCCGCCAATAGAGTGATGAGAGAAGTTCACGCGGGAGTCTACGGACCACATATAGGAGGACATATGTTAGCCCGTAAGATCATGAGGATTGGCTATTACTGGTTGACCATGGAGACAAACTGTTGCCAGTTTGTTCAGAGATGTCTAGAGTGTCAAATACATGGGGACCTCATTCACATGCCACCCTCAGAGTTACATGCATTGACTTTTCCATGGCCATTTTCAGTATGGGGTATAAACATTATTGGGAAGATTTCACCGAAGTCTTCTAGTGGTCATGAGTTCATCTTGGTCGCCATCGATTACTTCACCAAGTGGGTGGAGGTTGTTTTGTATGCAAGATTGACACATCTAAAGTCGCTAGTTTCATCATATCACACATCATCTGTCGCCATGGAGTCTCTTATGATTTGATTTCAGACAGAAGAGTATATTTCAGAGCAGATACTGACACTTTGTTACAGAGATACGATATTCAGCATCATAGATCGTCTGCGTACAGGTCACAAACTGATTACTACCAAAAAGTGCTATTTTGTAGACCTAATTATAATGGTTTTAAGCACCTTTGAGTAGTAATCATATTCATTTAACCCAATTAATTCATTAAGGTCCTTAGTAATTGGTTTTAACCATTTTGTGGCAAGTTTACATGTTTTTATCAGCTTATGAATCAATTCAAGCATGCCAAATGATGGAGGAGCTACTTGGACAAGTTATGGCAAAGCTTTTGGAAGCTCAAATTCATGAAGAACCAAGCTTTGGAGCTCCATAGCCCTTTGCCAAAGTCGTTCAAAGTATGCAAGGAAAGAACAATGGAGAAGAGGAAAACAGAGGACAGCAGCTGCAGTCTTCTTTCACACTTTTGGAGCACTTCCCGAAGTCCATTTTTTACATGATATATACCATTTCAAAGCTCTGGAAGTCAAGAATCCAACGCTTCAAACTGTGTACGATTTGGATCTGAAATGAGGAAGATATGGCCTTCGGAAGACAACTGCTCCAGGGGTGTGCGAAATTCGCGCAACACCTTCAAAATTCGCACAACCCATGCGTGTTGCGAATTTTGCTCTGTTTTTGCCGACTCCACTTTAGATATTTTCCTATGTATTTTTTGATGTAATTTCCTTTCTTATCCTTGTAACTAACCAATCACAAGCTTTTGCTTTTGTAAAGACTATATAAGGGGTGGAAATCACCTCTTGGAAAATATATAATACGTATTACGTTTTACACTTAGAATATATACAGAGCTCTCTCGTTTCTCTTTTCTCTTTACTATCTTCTTTTTCTAGGAAGCCAAACAGCCTCTGAGGGCTTTTCCTCAGAGGATGATTGGCTAAAACTTTTAGTTTCTCAAAGTATGGATGTTATGTGATGGCTTGGATGCAATCCCATGGAAATTTCTCGCACCCGGAAGGTAAGGTAGTCGTTTTTCATTAAAGGTTCATTAATGCAAGGTTTGGTTTTTATTTCCTTTGGACAACTTCCAACAGCCAATACTTGATAAGCTTTTGGATTTCTATCCATTAGTTATCTCCTACGAGCTATTGGAAGGTGAGGTTTTCAATTCCAAGTTTTACATTAATCCATTAGAACCAAATTCAAATGGCCATTGAAAGGTGAGTTTATCACCTGGAATGACTTTGAGTTGCCAATATTTGGTAAGCTTTTGGCTTTAGACCATTAGTTATCTCTTACGAGCCATTCAAAGGAAGTCTAAGGTGAATAACCATTGATGAAATTCACTACCATCTGTTTTGTCATTTTAAAGGATTAAAACTTGATTTGCTAAATCCATACCGATTCGGGAAGCAAGCATCACCATAGTTGCAACCCCAACGCGAGGAGCCTATCCTGAGATTTCCAATTTGCATAAGAACCAGAGCATAGCTATCCTATCTTTGAGAAACTTGTTTTTACACCCTTTCATTTTAGTCTTTAATGTTAGCTTAGATTAGTTTAAATCTTTCTAAAACATTTACATCTTCTTTTAAAGCTAACATCCATAAGAAAATCACCTATTTTCCTAATTTGAATATCACTTGTGTTTGCGAAAACCCTTCCCAGTGAACGATCCTAGAACCACTATGCTATAGTAGCTTGGCTACTTTAGTAATAGTATTCAAGGTATAAATTTTGTTGATACGCCTTTAAAGCTAAGCTACCATGAGTCGAATCACAAACTAAATGAGCGGTAGAGGCAACGAATAAGAATATTAAGAAGATCTTGCGGAGGATGGTTGAGACTTCTCGGGATTGGTTAGAGAAGCTCCCTTTCGCATTATGGGCTTATTGAACTTCTTTTCGTACCTCTACAGGAGCCACACCCTACTCCTTGGTGTATAGTATGGAGACAGTGCTACCAGTTGAGATTGAGATGGGTCATTGAGAATAGAATTGGAGCAACAGATTCCAGAGGCATATTGGGCTCAAGTTGGATTAGACTAGCTTAATCTCCTAAATGAGAGAAGATTGAGGGCATCAGACCATGTTCGTGCCTACCAGAGGAAGATGATATGTGCTTTCAAAAAGTGAGTCAAGCCCATACCATTGCAGATATGTGACTTGGTTATGAAGGTTATCAGGGGATTGATCAGAGATCCTAGAGGGAAGTTCAGACCCAATTGAAGTGGACCTTACTTCTTTAGGGAGTTGACCCTAGAGGGCGTTGCATGGTTGATGGATCTATATGGAAACTGATTCTCGGAGCCGACCAACGTGGATCAGCTAAAGAGGTACTATGTTTGAGACCATGGTAGTAGGATGGGTGGCCATCATTTCGGTTAGCCATATACCTTGTTATTCCCACTTGATATATAGACCGTTGCTAGCCCATTGAGTCTCGCGTGTGCATTATAGTCTTTCTATCTTATTGCCTTGCTCACATTTTTACACTAAGATTGGGGCCCTTTAGTGTATGCATGCATTGTTTGGGAGTCTCATGAGTTAGAAACCTACATGTGCATTTTTCTCTCATTATTTTTTCCTACCATCACTCTACTGCATTCCATCGTATCTCATTGGTTGTGTTCTTCATCTCTTCTTCTTTATTCTATTTATTGCTTGTTTTGCTTCATATTCTCTTCGCCCTAAGTGGTGATCCTCCTCGGTTCATTACATGGAGGATAGTCACATCATTCCCTCTATCTATCACATGGACACTGATTCAAAAATCCTTAGTTTGAGAAGGTCATCTCATCAGAGAGAGTTTTGAGACTGTGTCTATCCATTGTTGACATCATATTTGGGGCTCATTTGTTTATGTTCAGGGTGTGTGCGTTTGTATATATGTATTAAAAAAAATAAATGAAAAAAATGAAGAAAAAAATGAAAGGAAAAGAAAAATAAGCACATGCGTGTATGTGCATAACATTCTCCATCATTAAGCGTGTATATTGATATTTGATGGTCATTTTATCGAGTATGTTTGTTGGTGAGAGTTCGTATGTGAGCTTTCTGAGATCCTCCTTTTCTATGTATTCATTTTGTCGTGTATTTTGAGAGTAAGATGGGTGACCTTCTCTTATGTGTTTTGGGTCATTGTCCCTTCCATCATTACATTCATTGCTGATGTGATTTCACTTCATGTTGGATTTGAGCAGATCATCACTCCTCTTTGTGTTCTTCGCTTCACCATCATCCTCGTCTTTGCTTTTGATTCATCATCCTTATCTCACCCTTTGTCCTTTTCTTACAGCGACCCTTATTCCTAGTTTGACACTTCCTGTGCATCATCCTTACACATCTCGTTATCATATCATTTTTCTTCATTGCCTTGTTATTGATATTATATTCACATTGGGCACCTTCAGGTCCATGGCTCACGAGCTTTTCTATACATGTTGCATTTTATACATGAAAACATGGGTTTTTGACCATTGGGTATTTGGGCCTAGTTTCCCTTCATTTCTATTACCTTATTACCCTGGCCTACGTTACGTCCCATGTCTTAAGACCAACCTGAGGCCATTAGATCAGATGTCATCCTCAACAGCCCTTACTTGGACAGGTGTTTGAGATTTGGTTGATATTTGGATGTCATCATGCTTCTTCTTCTGGGAGACGCTTCATTGATGTTTGGGTTCATTTTAGTAGTGGGTTTGAATGACCGGGATTACATATTTGATGATTGATGATTTGGTGTTGCTTGATTTTTCTGATCTACCACACATTCGATGTCATACTGGGGTATGTTTCCGTTTTGGATGAGATTTACGGATCTTCATGGACTTGCATGATCATCCCCAATTACGAGATACATGTCGAGGCAATGACATTTTTATCATCTTATCACGATCCCCTAGTGGAGCCTCTCTTGAGCCACTCAGTCAGACCCACACTTTTCTGCATTCAGATGTCATCATGCTTTTTCCTGGGAGATGCCTTTTGGACGCTTATATCTAATTCAGTCACGGATGTGGATGACCAGGTTTGCACATTTGCTGATAGGTGATTTGACGTCATTTGATTTTTCTAGCCTATCGTACGTTCAATGCCATACTGGGGCATATTCCGTTTCGGATGAGATTTAAGGATCTTCATGGAGTCGCACGATCATCTCCACTTACGAGATACACGCTGAGACGAGGACCTGTTCAGTATTTTATCGTGATCCTCTAATGGAGCCTTTCTTGAGCCATTTAGTCGGGCCGATATTTTTTGGCATTTGGATGTCGTCATACTTCCCCTTCTGAGGTATGCCTCTTTGATCCGTGGGTCTGATCCAGTTATGGATTCGGATGATGAGGATCACGCTCCTGATGATGGATGACTTGAGGTCATCTGATTTTCTGACCTATCACACATCTGGTGCCATACTGGGGCATATTTCCTCTTCGGTTGAGATTTGTAGATCTCCATTGATTTGCATGACTATCCCCAGTTACAAGATGCACTTTAGGTTGATGATTTGACTTCATTTTGCCTTGATCCTTCGGTGGAGCCTTTCTTGAGTCATTTGGTTGGGCCCATATTTTTCTGATGTTGTCATGATTCTTGGATGTAGATATCTCAGATGCATAGACTCCCACATCATTATTTCAGTGGAGTACAATTCGGATCTCCTATACGTCCCCATTGAGTCACTCTCGAGTTATCAAGACAGACCGGATGCCCTAGTTGCTATACTGGGGCATATTCCCCCTTTTCAGCTATGGAGATGATTGTTTTCTCAAAGATTTGTTACAGTCCACGTTACTCAACCGAGGGATGTTTATTCACATTGATGGTCACGGTCTCGATGATTTTGCCAAGATGAGCCTTCAGCAGAGCACGACCTCAGGGGTTCGACTACCCTACTATCCATGACTCTTCAGTAGATTGAGACTGTGGTAGTTACCTCGGCGGGTCATTCATTTGAGATGACGATAGACTCCTCCAGTGGGGTATTTTGAGTTAGAGGCATTCGACTTGTTGAGGCACATCACCAGGTCTCATGATTCAGTCAGATGGATTGTGAGGCCATGTTTGCAGTCGATTTGACCATTCCGACTCGTTAGCAGAGCATTTTTTTAGACTCATGGAGTCTCTTTTAGACATTTCCTATGGATTGAGAGTTGTAGCGGCATGCTACATTGAGCATATCTTCCTTTCATTATCTCCTTGCATTTTTAGCTTGACATTCAGAGCCATCAGGTCTCTTTTCCATTGGTGTTTAAAGTCGCCATTGCTTCTCAGTTTCGGTGTTTAAAGCTATTACCGCTTTTCGGCGTTCAGAGCCATCACAACTTTTCAGTTTCGGCGTTCAAAGCCATCATTGCTTTTCAATTTTGGCGTTCAGAGCCATCATCTCTTATTAGTTTCGGCATTCAGAGTCGCCATCGCTTCTCACTTTCGGCGTTCAGAGCCATCACCGCTTCTCAGTGTTCAAAGCCATATTCTCTTCTCAGTTTAGGAGTTCAGAGCCATCATCGCTTCTCGACGTTCAGAGCCATCACAATTTTTCAGTTTCGGCGTTCAAAGCCATCATTGCTTTTCAGTTTTGGCGTTCAGAGCCATCATCTCTTCTCAGTTTCGGCATTCAGAGTCGCCATCGCTTCTCAGTTTCGGCGTTCAGAGCCATCACCGCTTCTCAGTGTTCAAAGCCATATTCTCTTCTCAGTTTAGGCATTCAGAGCCATCATTGCTTCTTAGCGTTCAGAGCCATCTTCGCTTCTCAGTTTCGACTTTTAAAGCCATCATTATTTCTCAATTTCGACGTTCAGAGCCATCACTGCTTTTAAGTTTAGGTGTTCAGAGCCATCACAACTTCTCGGCATTCAGAGTCATCTTTGCTTCTCAGTTTCGGCATTCAGAGCCATCATCGCTTCTCAGTTTCGGAGTTCAGAGCCATCATCGCTTCTCAGTTTCGGTGTTCAGAGTCATCGTCATGTTCACAGTTTGGCATTCAGAACCACTATCTCTTCTCAATTTCGACGCTCAGAGGCACCATCTCTTCTCAGTTTGGGTGTTCAGAACCATCATCATTTCACAGTTTTGGCATTCAGAGCCATCATCGTTCTCAGTTTCAGCGTTCAGAGTCATCATCATTCTCAGTTTCAGCGTTCAGAGCCATCATCACTTCTCAATTTTAGCGTTCAGAGCCATCATCGCTTCTCAGTTTTGGCATTTAGAGCCATCATCATTCTCAATTCCAGGCATTCGAAGTCATCATCTTCCCTTATTTTGGCTTTCAGAGTCATTTCTCCTCAACCTTATCATTCAGAGTCACGGCTCCTGACATTCATATTCACTGGCATTGCACATCTTACCTTCATGGTTTTGTATTCGTCCTTGGTCTTTCCTCACCTCGTTACCTTGTGCTTATCACTTATTCATCATGCTCTTCTAGACTTCCCTTTCTCCTGCACATGACATGACCCATTGAGTTCACGACACATATCTCAATCATGTTGTTGGGCATCCTATGCTTAACATTCTCATGTAGTGCACATACAGTCATTCTCTTTGGGCACATCGCTATATGCTTTCATTTTACGATTAGAACCTTTTTGTTTGGTTCGAGCAGGTTTGTGTTCTATTGGTATACTTTTGGGGGTCTTTCTTTGTTCTTTAATAGAGTTCACTTCATTTCACTCATTTTTCATACTTTCTTTTCACTACAGTGTTCACATTCCTTACACTCGTGAACTCTACTGAAGAGGGGCATATTTGTAGACCCCCCTCTCTGCGATGAAGGGGTTTTTTTTTTTATTCTTCTGACCACCCCAGGATTAAGCTGCATGGGGCGGCTAGATAGGACAGGGTGAGCTGGTTGTGGCCGCCAGAGGGGACGGAAAGACAACGGGAGCAAAGGCAATTGAAAAATATGGATATTTTTTTGGGCAGAGGAAGGAGATAGGGACGACGAGGAAGAAAAAAAAAAGTGGTTTTTGGAGGGGAAGGCAACTGACAGAGTTTTTAAAAACAAAAAGCTTGAGAAAAGGAAAGATGAGTGTTTGAGGAGGAGATCTTAAACGGGAAAGAAATTTTCAGGTACGAGCACTGTGGATTTCCTATTCATCTTCCTCATTATATCATTCTTCATGCATTTATTTGGTGGTTTTCTGGCTTTCATTTGGTACTTGGGTATTTTATTGCTCTGTTTTCTTTGTCATCTTCTCTGAGCATTCACTTCGAGTTATGCCACTGACCATGGAGCCCATTTATTTCGGTATGAAATGGGTTCCCATTTATTGAGTCTTTTGTTTGATTGTTTATCATTTTGAAAATGCTCTGTTTGAGGTCTTTCATCTCTGTTTTTTTTTTGTACCTCAATCTTTGTATTCCGACACACGTGTGGAGTTCTCATGTCACACCGCCGACGACCATGCCTACGTCAGCGTTGACTCATCGACCGGAGGACCTACTTACGCAACTACGCTCTGCCAATGCCGACGCCGACGCCGACGCCAAACTCAAATCCCTAAGGGAGGTTAAGAACAAGATCATCGACAACCGCACCAAGAAGTTCCCATACATAAAGCTTGGCGCCGTTCCTGCCGTTGTCTCCGTTCTCACCGCTACCGCCGAAGACTGCTCCTCCGTCCTCGCCCGGTCCCGCCGCCCTCGACGCCGCTGCTGCGCTTTGAAGCTGTGGCGTTCAGGTGGTGCTCCGCGCCGGCATTTTTCCTCGCTCGTGGCGCCTTCTCTCCAATTCTAATGGAAAGGTTGTGGATGCTGGTGCTCGTTCCCTTAAAATGATTTATCAATCAAAACTGGCTCCAAAGTATGATTTTCTTCAAGAGAAAAACGTGGAATTTCTTCTTTCATTGTTAAACAGTGAAAACGGAAATGTTAATGGACTTGGTGCAATTATCATTACACATTCTTGTGAGACAAGTGCAGAGCAGAACGCATTGTGTGATGCTGGGGTCTTAAAGAAACTTATTGGTCTTCTTCAAGGTTCTCTAAGTCAGATATGCTAGTTTAAAGTCTATTGCCACAGCTATCAAGAGCAATCCTGAAGTTGTTTCAAAGTTAATGGAAGAGAATGTGGAGGAGAAAGGCTAATCTCGGGCTCCAATGGCAATGCTTATTGCCATTGCAAAGTTTAGTTTTTACTGACGCTGCCATCTTCATTAGCGATAATGAGAATGCGTTTTTTTTTAGCCACTGTGCTATGCACCATTTCAGTAGATCCAAGAATAGTTTGGTGTAGGTTGCCTTGTGATTTTTTTAAAGGACAAGCCTTTAGTTACTGATAAGGCCATCATGGGAAAGGCTATTTAATTTGGGGAAAGTTGTGTTTTCATGGGCCAATATGGGAATAATATTGTTTTTGGAACCCAGGTTTGTGAAAGTTGAAAAACATCTGTTAATGTGGAAATTTATATCAGATTCCTGCACTCTGAGCCGGCTGTGTTTTTTCTACCGAAATTGCCCCTCCGAACTAATAAAATTCTGAAGTCACAAAATAGCTACATTTCTTGCAGGTGCGTTAAGGTAGTACCTGAGGTACATTAAGGTAGTACTTGAAGACCATTACGGTAGTACCTTAAGTGCATTAAGGTAGTACCTGAAATTTCTTATGATTACATAAGCTACCGATGGAGTCGCCTATGACAACATAACAACGTCATGCTACAATAGGTAATGAAATGAACTAATTGTGTCTGAAGTCATAGAAGAGCTACATTTCTCGCAGGGTGCATTAAGGTAGTACCGGATGTACATTAATGTAGTACCTCAGGACCATTAAGGTAGTACCTGAGGTGCATTAAGGTAGTACATGAAATTTGTTATGATTACATACGCCACCGATGGAGTAACCTATGAGAACATAACAATGTCATGCTGCAATGTGTAATGAAATGAACTAATTGTGTCTTAAGTCACACAACAACAACATTTCTCAAATATGCACTAAGATAGTACCTGATGTACATTAATGTAGTACCTCAAGACCATTAAGGTAGTACCTGATGCGATGAAACAATTCTGTCTTCGTTGACAAAAGATGTACACCACAAATTCCAACAAACATTACAAATTCACAAACACTACCAACAATTTCTACTAACCAACACATAATTTATGCATTTTAATTTTTATTATTATTATTATTTTTATTTTTATTCTCAACATATATGATTGAATTATCAAGTTTTTCGCCAATATATGATATTGCCTAATTATATTCATCAATTATTACCATCAGTATAAAAATCTGAATAAATACACAAGTTTTCCACCCAATTTCTAAATATGTCCACAACATTTTTCCATTTCATGAGTCTCCAATACACAAAAATATTGAAATCGAACAGCCACTCATGCGATCCAAAATCGGCATTCGCCTCAACCTATGCCCTCACCAATGGAGGAAAAATTGCAAATACAACAACCACTCGAAAATCACTCTTCTGCTCCATTTAAAAAAAAAAATGTTAAAAAAACAACCCTAAATACAAATTAATTACCTTCACATTTGATGTGAAGGTTACAGAAAAATGTGATCCAATGAGAAGAACACGAGATTTCTTCTTCATGAACCCAATATATCAGAGTTGTCGTTTCCATTTCTGTTCGCTATCCTAAACCAGATTTTTCAGTCCAACACATACCCTCCTCAAGCCGTCTTCTTAACTCGACCTTGTTTCAATGAAGTGCTCCATTTGGTTCTTCACAATTACCACAAGCAACAAAAATTTCGATTCAGGTTTTCAAGTAAAGGTTTATACTTTCAAATGTGTGAAATTTTGCAAATTTTCACACCCTCTTCGATCCGGAGGGGTGACGAAATTGGGATGATTGGGTCTAAATGGTTAGGACTTTGAGAGGAGAAGGGGCTGAAGATAGAAAACTAGATTGGAGTTTGGGATTAAAGGCTTCAGAAATTAAATGAGAGAAATTGTTGAAAAATATACAAGATTCTCTGCTTCGCCTCGGTGACGGAGTGAAGACAGATGAGAGGAATGGCTGCCAAAATGAGAGAGAGGGAAGAAAGAACGGCTGAATGCTAGGGTTTTCTTGTGGGAACCTTTGCTTTGCCTCCGTGACAGAGTGTAGAAAGATGAGAAGAATGGGTACCAAATTTATTCTTCTGTTGAAGTGGATACTTGGAGGGGCAAACTCGGTAGAAAAAACACAGCTGGCTCAGAGTGCATGAATCTAATATAAGTTTCCACATTAACAGATGTTTTTCAACTTTCACAAACTTGGGTTCCAAAAACAATATTATTACCATATTGGCCCATGAAAACACAACTTTCCCTTTAATTTGTTAGAACGTGTTAATGGCCACGTGCAAGCCAAATGAGTGTTCTTGGGACAGCACAAGAAAACCCCGGGCCTCTTGATGGCCAAGTGTTAACATAGGAGACAAGAGTTTTTATTTATTTATTATTATTTTTGCTTGCTCTGCTTTGATGTTTGACTATACCCGTGTGTTTCTAGTTTATCGTAGACCCATTTAAATAATTCTTCAAAATTCTGAATTTCAAATTTAATTTCCGATTTCAAAAATTTCAATATACACTTTATTTATTTAATTATTATTTTTATTATTATTATTATTCTATTTATTTATTTTAAAAAAATCTATTCTTAAACAATTTTTCAAAATTTTAATTTCTGAATTTAATTTCCAATTTCAAAAATTCCAATATTTACGTTCATTTATTTAATTATTATTTTTATTATTATTATTATTTTTCTATTTATTTATTTATTTATTTTTAAAAAATTCGATCTTTAAACAATTTTTCAAAATTCCGATTTCCGAATTTAATTTCCGATTTCAAAATTTCCAATATTCACGTTCATTTATTTAATTATTATTTTCTTTATTATTATTATTCCATTTATTTATTTATTTTTTAAAAATTCCATCCTTAAATAATTCTTCAAAATTCCGACTTCCAAATTTAATTTCCGATTTCAAAATTCTAATTTTCACTTATTTATTTAATCATTATTATTTTTGTTATTATTATTATTTTATTTATTTATTTATTTTTAAAATTCTATCTTTAAATAATTCTTCAAAATTCCGATTTCTAAATTTAGTTCTCAATTTCTGAAATTCCAATTTTCCAATTTTTGAACTTACTTTCCAATTTCAAAATTCCAATTCTCACATTTATTTATTTATTTATTTATTATTATTATTATTATTATTATCATTTTATTTATTTTTAAAAATCCCACTTTCGAATAATTTCCGAGATTCCAATTTTTATAATGTAATTTTCATACTTTCTACTTCTCAAATAATTTTCGAAATTCTAATTTCTTTTAAATTTAATCTCCAAAATTGCAATTCGTAAATTTAATTTTCAAAACTCTAATTCTCAAATAATTTGCTAATTTCTCTCAAGTTTAATTTCCAAAGTTCTAATTCGTTAGTTTAATTTTCGAAACTCTAATTCTCAAATAATTTTAAAAATTTTAATTTCTTTCAAATTTAATTTCCAAAATTCCAATTCTTAAATTTAATTCTCAAGACTCCAATTTTCAAATAAATTTCAAAAATCTAGTTTTTTCTCGAACAATTTTAATTCCACTGTGGTTTTCAAATAACCTTTTGTTTCTCTTGATTTTACATAAGTAAGAATGAATTTTTCATAATTCCGAAATAATGAAATTTTTCAGATCAATTCATGCAAGATAAATTGGGCTTTGGTGGGAGGCCCAACATCAAAGAAGTTTTACTTAAAATAAAAATGAATTTAAGTGAAATGTCATGTGTGCCATAGGTGATTTCATATTCTGTTTGGTGATGCATGTAATATATTTTACGTTCATTCTTGTGCACTAACCCCATTTCATGATAGTGCATTATTCGCTTGCTACCAAGGTACGCACCCGCTCTCACTCTTGACCATTCTCCACACTTTGTTTTGGCTCCCAGTGTATGATCATTTTTTGGTATCCACGTTTAATCAACCAATTGCCACACGTGCTTCATTTTATTAGTAGAAACCCGTTTTTAGGGACTTAGAGGGGTGCTACGGTCTTTACCTTACCTTCCCAATAAGTAACCTGACCCCCCGAGCCCCGATTTGGTTTTTCGTAGACCATCTTTTCCAAATAAGGAGTCACATTTAGGGTTTTCTTTCTTATTTTGTTTATCCTTTAAAAATAAAACAAAAATAAGTGGCGACTCCAAGTCATTTTCTTAATAAATAAATCATTTTTCAAATAAAAAGCGAGTTTTGCCATCGAGTGGGAATGCATTGTGCGAAATGTGGGGTCCACACCCTTCTAAATATTTAAAGGAAAATATAAAAATTAATTAGGTGGATGATAAGGTCAAATTCGGGATAGCTTCGTATTTTTTGCTTGAAAATTGAAATAAAAAGTAAAGTAATAATTTTTAATGGGTAATGTTGATGTTGTAAAAGTTTTATTAAACATGAAAGAACTTCTTATGTAAACAAAAATAGAATTCTAAAATTCTTATAAGAAATAACATTTTTATGACTTCAATATGAAACATTTTTAAAAGTTATAAGTTAAAAAAAAAAAATTAAATAGATATAAAAACTTTTATTCAACTTAATTTTATTTATTTTTAACTCTTAGTCCAAATAAAATATAAATATATTTGAAAATCACTTTTAAAAATCCAAAAAGTCACTTAAAAATAATTTCTGAACATTTTTTTAATTTACGTTTAAATACTAAGTGATTCTTTTTAAAATCATTTATAATGTCAAAATATTTTTTTATGGATAAAAATCAATGTTTTCAGAACCGGACCGGGTATTGAATAGAAAAAGTTATCAGTTAATTGGTCGGACCGATGGTCGAACTACAGTCGAACCGATGACGTCATAAATATATATTTTATATTTTATTAAAATTAAAAATAATTATAAAATATTAAAAATATATAATTAAAAATTAAATAATATTTATAATATTATTTATTCATTTTTATATAAATGTATTAATGATTTAAATTTATTAAAAAAAATATATAGAATATTTAAATATGAAAATATATTCAAAATGGTAAATAAAAAAAAAGTCATATTTTAATATGAAAACAAATTGAAAATGAAAAAAAAAAAACATATGTCATTTATAAATATATATTATTTTTTTAAATAAGCTATTTATATATTTTTTGTTAAAAAATAACACAAGGATGCAATATAGTGGAGTAATCATGCTCATTATGAGCTTGTGGTCCACAATTCAAAACCCCTTGGTGCAGCTTGTAGGAAAAATGTTGTTTTTTGCTTTTAAATCCTTTTACTTTATCCCACACCGGAAGTAAGAGGGAAAATAAAAACCTCTTCCCAGTAACTCATGTTGGGCAATCAAGCCACTGGCTTATGGTTTAGCCCTTGATAAAGGGCCCGTTACCAACATGGGTGTGGGCAGTGAATGTTTTTACACTGATAAAAACATTACAAATAAAAAACATTTTAATCACAATTAATTTATTTTTTAATTCATGAAATTTTATTTATTGTTATTTATTTTCTGGGATTTAATTCTTTACAATTACTTTTGAGTGTTTATAAAGTATTATTAGGTCATGCCCAAATTTATTCCTTTTAACTCTACCTATCTTCGCTTCTGACATTGTCATGCCACAACTACTAATGATGGAAGAAAATGAGACAATGGTTAATGAATAATTTATTTAATTTATTTCTTAATTTAATAGCATTGGAATGCCAGCTGGAATATTCCAAGTCCATAAAACCAAAGTTTAATTATTTGACTTTACAACTTTCCTACCAACTTAATTTATTGACTTGGACTTGGAGAGTTCGGTCAATCGCAGCAACTTAGTTAATTGGTAAGTCTTTTCTCTAAACCATAAATTCAAGTGATCAAGTCCTATGTTTCAATTTACAAAAATCAGTGATTTGTTTTATTATTTTAAATTTAAGGAAGCAGGAAAGGGTTTACTTTAATGTAAAATAAAAAAAAATAAAAAATAAAAAGTGGGAGTTGACAAGTAATCAAATCGCTAAAAAACAGATTTGGAGTTATTTCGGTGTGGGGTTAATCTCAATTTATGATCGGTGATTTTTTTTTTCCTTTTCCTTTATCTTGGTGTAGATTTTGTGATATTGTTACTAAAATAGAAGGTAAAAATATAAATTATACACAAATTATTTTAACTTTAGGAAAAAGCATTTATTTTAATTTAAAATAAATAAATAAATAAAAACTGACTTTATCTCAACTGTATAAGACTTTATAAAAATTATATTCTTTGTAAAATATTTTTAGATGTAAAAGTAAAAATTAAACAAACCATTTCATGACCTTTTTCACAAGTATCCATTTAGATCATAGTCTAATTTTAAAATAGTAGAATAAGTCGATTACTCTAAACTATATCATTTATAATTTTAAAAATTATTAATACGAATCGGAATAAAAATTGTCAAATCAAGATAATTTTAAACTATCCCATTTAATGAGTTGTTCATATTGAAACTAATTAAGGTTGAAATAGGAACACAACATCAAATTCTCTTTTTCATAATCAAAGACTTTTGTAGCAAATTCCATTATCTTTATAGACGGTTAACAATCCAAGAAATTGACATTAAATAATCTTAGACACAATATTCTACAACTTTACATTATTCTTCTTATGAGCATAAAATAAATCATGAAAGCTAAATAATACGAATATTCAATGAAATCTTTGGAATGTTATTTCTTTGCAGCTTCAACATGGCGGCATGTCGGATGGAGGAGGCAACATTTGAGCTTCTGGGTGTTTACCATTTTTCACTATGAACGCAGTTTCCATGCCCCAACTCTGATGGCGTTCTATATGGCAATGCATGAACCACACTCCTGCAACAGAGAAAATACACAACATTACACCTAACTTAATTATAATACTAAGAAAAATTATTTCCTTGGTCTGCAGGTTGGCAGTTTCAAGGGTTTATTCATTTATTTTTTTAATAGAGGACATGAGTGCTTGCAACATACCAGGGTTGGATGCCTTGAATCTGATTGTAGCCCAACCATTCCTAGGAACATAGATGGTATTCTGATGGGGAGGATCCACCAGATTGTAGCGCAAAGGATCCTTATTTTCATCAAAATTCCCAAGTCCCCACCCAACAACATAGAAACTGTGTCCATGGAGATGAATGGGGTGGGTTACCCCTCCAACCAAGTTTGTCCCTTGAAAAACAATCTCCACTGTGGAGTTATACTCGAGCACCCTTACTTCTGTTCCGGTGCTCGGCAACTGATAGAGTAATGGAAGATAATCACCTGTAAAATCAAACACCTGTGGTGGAACGCTAGGAAATTTATCTCCATATACACCACTGATGTTATAATAGTAAGCTTCCAGTATGTCAATTGTAGGGGTATGAAAGCTTATGTTGTTTATACTTGAAGCGGACCGCGTCCCATTGACTCCTGAACATGAATCATTAATGCATGGGTACGAGTTTAAAGAAACGGTGTAAAATAGGTTAGTGCTCATGCTCAATGGGACATTGCAAGGATGTTCCCATCTGCTAAGCTTCGGAGGTTGGCCATGACCTGAAGTGTTGCATTTGTGTCATTGTATGCAGGTAAGTGAGGCAAGAAGGGAGGTGAAGATGGAGTGTAGTATCCCTTGTATTGTACAATAGCTGTGGTGGTTGTGTTATCATAAATATTAAGACCTGTCGGGGCTTCAGAATAAGTTATAGCCGCCATGTAATAGTGATCCGGGCGTTGGTTAGCTTCTAGTAAGACATCGAAGGTTTGGCCAGGAAATATTGTGATATAATCTTGTGTCAATGGTTTCGTGTAGCTACCATCTGTTCCAACCACTGTCATTTTATGCTTGGCAATGGAGAAGAAGAGAGGCTCGTGCAAGGCGGCATTGATTATGCGAAGTAGATAGGTATTTCCATGATCCACCGTTATCTTGAATGTGCCTGCAATTAGAAAGGGAAAGTTGTATACTTATGACTAGCCAAAAGAAAAAGAAAAAGTTTCCATGAGGATCCACCAATTATGAAGTGATTGATTGATTAGGGGTGTAAATTTGGCTCCATAGTTCAAAATTATATTATGACTAGCCTTTTCTCACGTGTTAAATCATGGCTCTACCATCCTCATAGCTATATTCCTCTTCTTAGTATTAAGCTTTAAATATGTTGATGTTAATAAGAAAAAGTAATATGGTCAACATACAAGAAAATGAAATCGTGTACAATTTTAAAATGAGAAGTTAAACTTAATTTGTACCTGATTTTGAGCATGGAAGTAGATCACCAGGTTGTCCATTTATCAATAAAGAATTAGAGGCATTGACATCAGCTCCGCTTGCAAGCACATCATCTCGAACCACATTTACATCACTCTTCCACCATTGTCCTACATTTCAACAACTCCAATAATTTTAGATTTTGTTTTACGGGTTAATTCATAATATGTAAATTAACATTTAAAAGAAACAACACTTATACCTAATATGATGAGAAATTCTGCGTTAGGTTTGTGAAAAGGATACTTGGTTCCATTCTTGGGATAGACAATTATAGCTCCATGAACGGTGGCTCGGGTCCAATCACTGTGAGCATGCCACCATAAAGTGCCTTCCTCAGAGGAAAGGATGATCTTCTGACTAAACTTTGACCCTGGCTGAATTGGGCATTGTGTGATATACTCGGGACCATCTGTCCATGGATATCTAGGCATGGTCACCCCATGCCTGCAAAACAATAACTATACGTTAAAACTAGTACTTATTTTCAAACTAACAAAAGATGGCATGCAACAACACATTATCATAGTAACAAGCAACATCAACTGTATTTCAATGGAATTGAACCAAATAACCCTAAAGAATTGTTTTAAATTTGACTTTGTTTGCAAAGCAATATATTGCAGCCCCATCTTAAAAATAAAAGAATGTATGCCATGTAGGCATGCTGTCACCGCTCTTTCTCTAAGACATGTTCAGGACCTACCAGTGAATGGTGACGTTTTCTTTTCCCCTATTATAAACGTCGACAATGATCGTCTCTCCTTTCATAGCATGTATAGTTGGTCCCGGAAATTGTCCATTTACTGTTAAGATATCCTTGGTGCTACAAAGCCTTGTATATGAAGCTTCCCTCACCTGCAACCAATTAAAAGTTAACCATGCAACCTCATCCCAAAAGAAATATTACATGCATGAGTAGTTGCATCGATCCATTCATGCAAGTGTATAACCACTTAAAAATTGATAGCATGCATGAACGACTCAACGACACCAGGGTAAGGGGTCCTACAATGGAAAATGAGAGTCATATTGCTCCCTAAATATTATGATCAAAAGGTGGCATTAAGGTCAGAATCATATAAAGTATTTACCACAAAAGTATGCCGACGGATTGAAGCTTGGCAACGGATGTCACCACCAAAAAGTTGAAACACTAAAATTTGCAAGAGGAAAACCTTCATGATCAGCCACATCTTCTTTGGAATAAAAGCCTCTTCTCTTGTCCTAAACAGAACTCCTTTAATTTTCTTACTCCTTTTGATGTGTTTCTTTCAGATATATGATTCATTATATAGTCATGATAATTCTGTCGGGATACCATGCTTCCTCTCCACGTTTCAATATAAGAGAAAGTGATTTGAATGTGTATTGGCCTTTAATGTTCTTTGACCACTTCAATGAGCAGGTTACGTACACGTTATTTTAGAATAAATTTCTTACAGGTTACGTACAGATTAGTTAAGACATGAAAATTTTGTTCTGAACGTGGAAAATGATGGGGACAAACCCGTGGACGAGGAGCTGAGTGACCTCAGTCTTGGTTCTGAACTCATGCTGCTCCAGTTTTATTAGCTCAAGAAACGTGGTCTATTTGTCAGCAAGCCATTAATTTAGGCCCATAAAATAAAACTCAAAGGGTTGTTAAGGCATGAGTTATAATGTCAAAAGAGCTTTATCCATTATCACCGTCTAATGATGTAATAATCAAGGCGGTAATCAAGTCAGAACAGCCCCCAGGTGAGAAGATTTTTTCCATCTCTTACCATTTTATTCGTTGAAGTCCTCTAGTTGCCATGAAAACTGTTTTTCTTAGACAACTACTTTTAAGCGTTATTTTAAAATTATTTTTTAAGAATTATTTTCGTAAATCCTTATTATTAGTCTCACTTGTTTTCTAATAACAAGTCAAAAACAAACTAACTGATTTTTAAGGTTCCCACCAAACCAACCAATTGTGAGTCTCACTCCTCTTATAACAATACTTCTTGTTTAACCCTTTAATATGGCTTCGGCCCTGCCCGATAGAGGGGAAAATCTGCTTGTAGTTGCGGCTACGTTTAACTTGGTGGGCTCGCTTTCAGTCTCCCGTCTCAACCAATCTCCGCCGTCCAAACTGCAACGTGGCCTGACGTTTTGCCGCCCTTTTTGTGATTCATAGTTTGGCAGGCCACCTCAGTTTATACAAAGGAAGCTTGGAATTTAATATTTGTTCAATTTAGTAAAATAAATTATTTAACAATTATTTTATTCTGCTTAATGGCTTTAAATTCTGAACTCTGCATTATATAATAAGTCTACGTGGCAATCATTTGTGATTATTATAAACCAATTTTAGAGGTCCAAATCATATTATTAAATTGATATGATTTTTGATACTTCATTTAAAAGTATTTGACTCCTCCAGAAGTTTTTTTGTCTTCTTTTAATAACACAAAAAGGGGAAAACATTAATAGTCAACTATCCAACCACTCCAATTAGATTGCTTGAGAGGAAATTCTTTTAATATCGCAAAAAAGGAGAAAACATTAATGGTCAATCATCCAACTACTCCAGATAGATTGCTTAAGAGGAAAAAGGATTGCGTAAAGGAAAAAGGATTGCAGGAGAATTGTGATTTGAGGTGAGGTGAACCTCAAAATTGACTAAAGATGCCTAAATAACTTTTGATTTGTGATTTTAGTCTTTATTGTACCATTGTTCACATAACTAGAATAATTCTATTTTAACCATTTGAATTTTTTATTGTTTTTCAAAACTTTTTTTTTATATATAAATAATTAAAAATCAGTATTATTTTATATTTTAAATTATAAATAAAGAAAAATTACATTCAAAAACCATTTAAAAAAAAATACTTTTTAAAAAAATATGATGATATGATTTTTATTTTTTATAGTTTCTTTTTGAAAAAATGTTTAATTAAAAAATGAAAACTATTTTTAAAAATAAAAATTGAAAACCTTGTTTAATACTTTTTTTATATGAAAATAATAAAAAGAATTGAATTTCATTCATTGATTATCTATTTTTATTTTTTCAATTAGTTATTTTAATAATATATATATATAATATGCTTACAATTAAACAAAGGAATTGATCAATTATGTATTTTTTTGTGTGGCTATCTTTTACATGAAAAATAGTTAAATAACTAAATTATATATATTTATTATTCTTTTTAATTTTATTTTCTCTATTTTTTTTGTGTAATACAAAATTTTAATATATCCATAATTAATAAAGTAATAGATTAATTGTGCACATTTTGATCTTTTAAAATAAATTACTTTTTAATTTAAATAAATAAAATGAAATAAGTAAATAAACTTGGGGTTATTTCTATTTTATAACATATCTTATATTAATATTTTTTACGGTTAAATAAATTTTTTATTATTTTTTTCTTTAATTCCAAAAATAAAATGAAATAAATAAATAAATTTTATATTTTCTAACCAATCTTATATTTATATTTCTTATGGTTAAATAATTTTTTATTCTTTTTTCTTTATTTCCAAAAATAAAAGGAAATAAATAAATAAATTTGGCTTAAATAATAGTTTTTAAGTAATTTCTTTGTCTTATTTTTAATTACATTTTGCATTGAAAATAAAATAAAATAACGTTTTATTTGTTTTAATTATTTTAAATGTCCAACAATTGGGAACATAGTTTATACACTCATGTGGACATAATTTATGCATATGTATGAAATTTATACCATTGTACAAGATTGTTACACTAATTATACAAAGAAAATACATTAATTGTACAAGAGGTGTACAAGACGGTACATTTTGAAAATTTTCTTTTTTCTTGTCATCTAAGGATTGTACACTCTCCTACCACAAATTTTTTTTATTTCATGTACTTTATTTAACTTGAATATGACAATTCAAAAACTTACCTTGATAATGATGTTCACAGAAAATTTTTGTTTTTATGTCTTATATCATTTTCTAAATCAAACAATTGGAAACATGGTTTACACATCATATGTGGACATATAATATATGCATGTTGATGAAATTTTTACTATTGTACCAGGGTGTTATACTAATTGTACAAGGTAAATGTTCTAATCGGGTAAGGTAAATGTTCTAATTAGACAAGACAAATGCTCTAATTATACAAGGGGTATACAAGACTATCTTTTGTGAAGGATTTCAATCAATTTTGGATAACTTTTTTTTTTTTTCTTTTTGGTCATCTAAGGATTGCACACTCTCATGACACACATTCTTCTATCAGACACTCATCTTATACACTTTATTTAACTCGCACATGAAAATTCAAATACTTATCCCACAATGATGTTTAAGACTTGGTTCTGAACTCATGCTGCTCCAGTTTTGGTCATCTTTCTTTATTAGGTCAAGAAACGTGGCCTATTTGTCAGCAAGCAATTAATTTAGGATGATCCATGATCATCGTCTAATGATGTAATAATCAAGGATGAGATTGGGTCATCCATGATCAATGTTTAACGATACAATAATGTTAAGGCAGTAATCAACTAGAGAATGAGGCAAAGCACTCAATGACCCACCAAGTCAGAACAGCCTCCAGTGATATATAAAGACTCCCAAGGTGAGAAGATTTTTTCCATCTCTTACCATTTTATTTGTTGAAGTCCTCTAGTTGCCTATGATTGACTTCGCATATTGTTATACACTAGCCTTATCAAAATTGGTCATGAAAACTGTTTTTCTTAGACAACTACTTTTAATGTTACTTAATACAATTAATAGTGCAGAACCGATGATCATTGCTTTCGTATGAATGGGACAAAGTTGTTTCCCAATTTTTTTGAAACTTGAGAATTGAGATTATAACAGACATGATGATAAACTAATTTGGTATTTCATAATTTTCCATAAAAAAACACAAAAATATATTTTTTAAAAAGTTGAAAATATAATACGAGCACCTCCTTGTATGTTGTGAATCAGACTCATACTATCTTTTCTCTCAACAAAAAATAATTTAATAATAATAATAATAATAATAATAAATTATAGATTTAAAAAAAAATATTTTTCAAAACAATTACAATCTATAATTTATTTGTTCCTATTATATGTATATCTTGATTATAATATTTACAAATTTATCTACGTCTCATGACTTTTACTTATAATATTTATATATATATTTCTAATAATTTTTATTATTTTATAAGAAAATTTAATATTATAATAATATATTAACCTAAGAAATATTATATACAATATTCTTTATAAAAATAGATTTTTAGGAATTTGGGATAATTCCCAATATTAAATCAAATAATTTAAATTCTTTTTATTTTATTTTTCTTTCTATGATATAAAAAGACAAACGAATTTGAATAATCAAATTCTTATTTTATAGAGCCGTTGCTTTCCTGTTCCTTTTTAAATTCTTATTTTACAGAGCATTGGGCCCACCCACGTAAGAGCATGTGACGCAGGGAAAATCTGCTTGTAGTTGCGGCTACGTTTAACTCTCCCGTCTCAACCAATCTCCACCGTCCAAACTACAACGTGGCCTGACGTTTTGCCGTCCTTTTTGTGATTCATAGTTGGGCAGGCCACCTCAGTTTTTACCAAGGAAGCTTGGAATTTAATATTTGTTCAATAGAGTAAAATAATTTAATAAATAAATTATTTTATTTTTCTTAATGGCTTTAAATTCTGAACTCTGCATTATTACAAAGTGTTTTGTGTAATTAATTTGATGAATTGACATATCTTATAATAAGTCTACGTGGCAATCATTTGTGATTATTATAAGCCAATTTTAGAGGTCCAAATCATATTATTAAATTGATATGATTTTTAATATTTCATTTATAAGTATTTGACTTCTCTAGCAGTTTTTTTTGTCTTCTTTTAATAACACAAAAAGGGGAAAACATTAATAGTCAACTATCCAACCACTCCAATTAGATTGCTTAAGAGGAAATTCTTTTAATATCACAAAAAGGGGAAAACATTAATGATCAATTATCCAACTACTCCAAATAGATTGCTTGTGAGGAAAAAGGATTCCGTAAAGGAAAAATAAGGGAGAATTGTGAGGTGAGACGCGCCTCAAAAATTTACCAAAGGTCCGCACATCATCTTTTATTGATTTTAAATATATAAAATAGTGATAAACTTTCATATAATTTTTTTTAATCTTTATTACACCACTATTCACACAACTAGGAAATTTTATTTTAACAATTTAGATTTTTTTTTAATTGTTTTTCAAAACTTTTTATTATAAATAATTGAAAATCGGTATTATTTTCTATTTTAAATTATAAATAAAGAAAAAATTACGTTAAATAAACTATTTTAAAAAATATTTTCTAAAAAAAAATATGGTAATATGATTTTTATTTTTTATATTTTATTTTTGAAAAAACGTTTAATTGAAAAATGAAAACTATGTTTAAAAATAAAAATTGAAAACCTTATTTAGTACTTTTAAAAAATAAAAATTGAAAATCTTATTTAGTACTTTTGTTATATGAAAATAATAAAAAAATTAAATTTTATTAATTGATTATCCATTTTTATTTTTTTCTATTAGTTATTTTAATAATAAAATAAGAATATATAGTATGTTTACAATTAAACAAAGGAATCGGTTAATTGTGTGTGTGTGTTTTTTTTTCTTTTGTGACTATCTTTTACATGAAAAAATGTATATTTATTACTCTTTTTTATTTTATTTTCTCTATTTTTTTTTTGTGTAATGAAAAATTTTAATATATCCATATTTAACAAAGTAATAGATTAATTGTGCACATTTTGATCTTTTAAAATAAATTACTTTCTAATTTAAATAAATCAAATGAAATAAGTAAATAAATTTGGGGTTATTTCTATTTTATATCATATCTTATATTAATATTTTTTACGATTAAATAATTTTTTTATTATTTTTTCTTTAATTCCAAAAATAAAATAAATAAATAAATAAATTTTGTATTTTCTAACCAATCTTATATTTATATTTCTTATGGTTAAATAATTTTTTATTCTTTTTTCTTTATTTCCAAAAATAAAAGGAAATAAATAAATAAATTTGGCTTAAATAATAGTTTTTAAGTAATTTCTTTGTCTTCTTTTTAATTACATTTTGCATTGAAAATAAAATAAAATAATGTTTTATTTGTTTTAATTATTTTAAATGTCCAACCATTGGGAACATAGTTTACACACTCAAGTGGACATAATTTATGCATATGTATGAAATTTATACCATTGTATAAGACTGTTATACTAATTATACAAGGAAAATATACTAATTGTACAAGAGGTGTATAAGACTGTACATTTTGAATTTTTTTTTTCATCTAAGGATTGTGCACTCTCCTACCACAAATTCTTTCATTTTGTGTACTTTATTTAACTTGCATATGACAATTCAAATACTTATCTCGATAATGATGTTTGCATAAAATTTTTGTTTTTACGTCTTAAATCATTTTCTAAATCAAACCATTAGAAACATAGTTCACACATCATGTGTGGACATATAATGTATGCATGTGGATGAAATTTGTACTATTGTTGTACTATTGTACAAGGGTGTTATACTAATTGTACAAAGTAAATGTTCTAACCAGGTAAGGTAAATGTTCTAATTGGATAAGACAAATGTTCTAACTGTACAAGGGGTATACAAGGCTATCTTTTGTGAAGGATTTTAATCAATTTTGGACAACTTTTTTTTTTTTTTTTGTTATTTAAGGATTGCACACTCTCATGGTACACATTCTTCTATCACACACTCATATTATGCACTTTATTTAACTCGCACATGACAATTCAAATACTTATCCCACAATGATGTTTAAGGGAAAATTTTGTTTTTCCATCTTCCACTATATTTTGAATCAAACCAATGGAAATATGGTTAACTTACCTATGGGCACACATTGAGTTAAGGATATATGGAATTTAGGTTACTGTACAAGGGTGTATAAGACTATTATTTGTGAAGGATTTTAAGTGATTCTAAAAAACTTGTTTGTTTATTTCCCCTAACAAAATTATACAACAATTTTTCATCTTCTTTTAAACCAAACCAATGCAAATATGGTTAACAACCTATTGTGAGATATTCATGAGACGATGTGTGGAATTTGAGTTATTGTATATAAGTATTACACTAGTTGTACAAAACAAATTTACTAACTGTACAAGGGTGTGCAAGATTGCTTTTTGTTAAAGATTTCAAGTGATTTTGAAAAATTTTCCCATTTTTTTCCACTTAAGGATTTTTTCCCACTCAAATTATCTCACTCAAGAATTGTTTTGAATTTTATTTTTAAATTTCATCATCAAAATTTTGTAATTGCACATTTTATTTTTGTAGTTTTAGCAATGTTCTTTCTTTCCACCTTATTATTATTTTTTTTTTGTAAAATTTTATCCAAATGAATCTATATTAAAAATTATAATCTTGTTGTGAGTCAAAATACTTTGCATTAGTTTATTTAGATAAGAAAAAATATTGATATAATATTAGAACTTCATATGTTAGTTAGTTTTTCAATAAATTTATCTTTTAAAAAATTTTAAAATAAAAAAATTTAAAATTAAGAAGCTTAGAGGATATATATATATAAAAGAGTGAAGTGATAGTCAATTTTTAAATTTTTTAAAATATGTTTAATGTGGAAAATATAAAAATAATTAAAAATAAGAGAAAAATATAAATTAAAGGGTGGATGAAAATTAAACTCAAATATAAATACAAAAAGAAAAAAAAATATGTGGATGAAAATTCCCAAAATTTTATCCTTGCTTATAATGAGAGTAAAAGGATTTAGTATCTTTAAAAATGAAAAAAAAAACATTATTGCTTTTTATTTGACATAAAATAGAAATATAGATTGGAATAAAAAGAAAAAAAAGCAAAAAGTTAGAAATGGGTAATACGTAATAGAGAATAGAAAAGGAAAAAAACACAAAAAAAAATAAAATAAAATTCACACTCACTATGTGCCTATATAGGGATTAAGAGTATTTTAGGGATTAAAGAAAGAAAATATCCTTCAACTTAATTTTTACATTTTATTTGGGTTTTGGGCTTAAATTGCATGATATAGGGATCTTTGGTCAATTTTGAGGCCCATCTCTTCTCAAAACACAATTCTCCACAAAAATAAAAACAAGGACACGTAAGCATTTTATGAAAGAGAAAAAAACAAATACTAAATGTTGTTTTGAATTTGTTACTCTTGTGAATTGATGGTGCTCATTTTAATAAAAACATGTTGACAATCGCTTATGAAGCAATACATAACGATCATGTATAAAGTAATACATAATTTATGGAATTAAGATACAAAGGTAAGAAGCGTACCTAAATAGCATAGGTAACTTGTAACATGCTTCCACAAGACATGAGGGGTTAGATAATAAATAATAAAATAAAGAAATTCTAGCATGCTTGTTATCTAATTAGCATAGCAAAAATGATCAAAGTATATGAAATAATCAATTATCACATATATCTTGTATATAATTCCTAGAAAAAAATAGATAGGTATGATTACAACAAGTAGCAAAGGTGGCAACAAAGATGAGTTTTGAAAAAATGATTTTATGTAGGGGTTTCACCAATTCCCCAATTGATATACACAAATCTAGCATAGAATTATCCCATTTATTTAGGACCACAAACTTGGATTCATGTCTTAGTCAAAACCATAGTTTTTATTGAAAATTGAGAAAGATGCGAACCGATCAAAACATGGTTACATATTATTTAGGAAAATGAGATTTTGATTCTAAGGACTCTAAATGAGTTTTTGAAATAGATTTTCAAAGGGATCTTTTGAGAAAGTATTTTATTTTAAAATAAAATAAATTAATTTGAAAACAACAAAACATAAGAAACAAAATACTAAGCAAAACAAAAGAAAACAAAATCATAAAGTAAAATTTTTGATAACCAAGCAAACTAAAGTGGTGAGAATGAATCCAATCTTCACTATTTTCTGATGGCTTCTGAAAAGTAAATTTAACAAGGGACTATCAAAGCAATAAACTATTAAAACTTAGATTAAATAAACTAACGAGATATCCATCAAGAATTAATGACCAAGATTCAAAAAACACATCAATTGAGAATAACAATCAAGAGCTAACATAAGATCAACTAAACACACAAACACATTTAAACTAAAAAATAAATTAAAACTAAACTAAATTGGAATTAAAAACATCAACTTTATCTAATAAGATTAATTAAGCTAATAAATTAAAATTTTCAACTATTCCAAACTAAAGAATGAATTATAATTAAACTAAATCTGAATTTAAAACATGAAATTTATCTAACATGATTAATTAAACTAAAGAATTAAACTAATAAAATTCCGACTTTTTCAAACTAAAACAAAGAATCAAAAACTAAACTTAAGAATTTTAACTTATCTGTTTCAAGATTATGTTCTATGGTGCAACTACAAGGCTTCTTAATGGATGGTGCGAATGCAAGACTTCTTAATGGATGGTGCGGATGCAAGAATTCTTAATGGATGGCGTGGCTGCAAGACTCCTCAATGGATGATGCGGATGAAGCGGCTGCAAGACTCCTTAATGGATGGTGAGGATGAAGCGTCTGCAAGACTTGAGGATGAATGGCGGCTATGTGGTCCTACATTGGCGATCGAATGGAGTCCCTTCATGCTCTCCAAAATCTATGCGTGCTCCTCTCTATGGAGTCCTATGGTGATTTTATTCTTTTCTCCAAAGTTGCGTGATATTCCTCCACAAAATCGTGCGTGTGCGTGTGTTCTCGGAAAATAAAAACTGTGTGTGGACTCTTTCATGCGGCAGTGGAGACTTCCCGAAGTGGCTTGTGGCTGTTAGTACGTGGTGACTTTCTTTTACTAATCGTGCCTCCTCTCTCTTGAAGAATCAAGCATTTTTTCTTTTGCATGAGTGTCACCCGTCCCAAGAAATCTGCAGCCTCGGTGATGCGTGATACTCTCCCATGCAAATAGTCTATCCAAGGTTGAAGCATGATTGCCTGAGATCATGCAGAAATTGTCAAAGAGGTTGCTGGTAAGGTCCTCAATATCATCCTTTGAATTTGAGCCAAGAGGATTCTTAGATGAGGGGGAACGAGATGAAGTTGTCCTGTGCAAGTTAAGTACTTCATGGCAGCTTGAGCAAGCTCTTCTTGAATGATAGTCGGGTCTTCCCCACATGAGAAACAAGCTTTGAATAGAATGGATGTTGTGAACCCACTGTCTTTCTACGGGAATATTGGACGAAAGTGAAATTTATTCACTTCAAGCATCCTTGGAATTTCTTTTCCAGATTCAGAAGCTTTAACAAAGAGATATTCTACATCTCTTATGCTTGAAAAGTTCTTTGGGACAACCTTATTTTCAATACCATTTTCTTTTATAGGTGTTCTCCTTACACCAGAATAAAGTGCAACTGCCGAGGATGTGCTTCTCAATGGTGAGAAACTGATAGAGTTGTTTTCTCCCCATTCAAATACCCAGATTCTGAAGTTACACTTCCAGTGGAAGGCATAGTAGGTGAAGAACTAGCTGCAACATGATCTAGTACCTCATTAAGATTTTCAAAACTTCATACTAGAGTATCTGTGGAAGGCTCATCAAATTCGTCTTCCGAGTCCTGAGATTCGTCCTCCCCATGAAAAGAAACTTTATCTTTTTCCATTTTAGAGTTCGTGCTGCCCATCTCTTGACAAACTTGCTGCTAAAAATCCGTCTTGTTATGTAATCAGGGAATAAGCTTTTTCTTGGGAAGAAGAGTCAAAATATTTAGAGAAGGCCCATGAGAAAATATTTAGAGAATCGATGAGAAACGAAGAAAGAGAAAAAGTTTGTGGGAAAGAGAGTGGTACCGGTGGGCGAATCCATGAAAAAAGCACATACAAAAGACAGACAACAGTGTCACTGCGTGAACCCTAGAGCTCACATACCCACATAATCCCACAGTTTTCAGTTTTCAAGCTTTGATTTTTATGCCATCCTTTCACCACTCGCCTCCGTTGAAGCTAGTTCGAGATCAGCTCTCCCCATGGTCCCATGGCTTCAAGCCTATCACAATGGTTACTCCTCAAGAAAGTTACCCGGAAAGCCACCCTTTGAAATTCGAAATTTCCCCGGGAAGCGAAGACAGAATCTCCTCTCCTTCCTTTCTATTGTGCATGTTCAGATCTTCTTCTTCCAAATGTCGACTGAATCTCCAGTTTTCCAAAATTCACCTTGTTGGATCCTTACTTACCAAAATGCCCTCTTTATTTTTCCATATCATAATCTTTCTTTCCTCTTTCATTCCTTATTCACCTCGATATTCTACCATCTTCAGAATGGCACCTTGGTGTCCTCCCCTAATGTGCATTCCTCCAAAAAATAAATAAATAAATAAATAAATAACAATAAAATAAAATAAATAAATAACAAGAAAATAAAATCAAGTATTAAATCATGATCAAAATCAAAATAAATAAATTGAGAGGGGGAATCATACCAAAAAAAAAAAAAAAAAAAAAGAAAGTAAAAAAGGAAGATCAATCACATGCAAGTTGAATAAGTCATGCTAGCCATACAATATAAGGTAATCCATGCAAACCATGCAACCATGCAGGAAAGTAAGTCAATGAATGAACTAAATGGGTTGGGGCCTAGTGGTGCCTAAAGTGGTCCTAGGTGGGCTAAAGTGAACCTAAATGGACTTAGAAAAGTGCCTAAGTGATCCAAGAGTGCCTAAGTGAGTCTCAGGTGGTGCCTAATGGGCCAAGTGTACCTAAGTGGGCCTAGAGTGTTTAGGACAGTACCTAAGTGGGCCTAAGTGAACCTAGATGGGCCTAAGGTAGTGGGCTTAATGTGGTGCCTAATGAGCCAAGAGTACCTAAGTGAGCCTAAGGTGGTGCCTAATGAGCCAAGTGTACCTAACTGGGCTTAAGGTGTTTAAGATAGTGCCTAAGTCTAAATTAAGGCTATCAAGGGTTACAATAGGGTTAGATAAATTGCTCAATCAAAGTTTCCAAGGTGGCTCATAAACGATAAACTACATGAGTAATAATGGGTCACTAGGGAATTATTGTAAAGCACCAAACGAACACATAATAGGACATGTGTTAGAAGGACAAAATGGAGGGTTGTAGACCCTCAATTTTGTCCCTCGACACTGAAATTTATCCTTTGGGTGTCACTTGCACCCATCGTTCTCATATGGCACCACTAGGGCCCCTTTTGGGCTTAGTCGGTGTCCAAGCCTCGTGTGGGCTTGTCTGTGGTCCATTATGGTGCATATGTGGTTCATTTGGAGGGTCATCGTGGCCATTTTCCTAGTCATTCACATCACCCTATAGGAAGGAAGTGGGGTCATCCCGATGTTTTAGCTTAGTTGGAGTTTATAGGGGCATGTTGAGGTTCGGAGCACTCGGGCTTGTTTTGATCATAGAACCCTCATTCAAACTCGGAATTGCATACCATTTTTTTTCATGGATTCCTCACTCTTCTAGAAACATTTTATCAAATTTTCAAAATTTTTTGCAACCGGTTCGACTGGTTAGCATTCGGTTCAGCCGGTTCATCGAGTCAGCCGGTGTAGAACACTAATTTTTGGTACTTGTTTTGATCATATCTCCCTTTTCTGAACTCAGAATTGTGTACCATTTTTTTCATGGATTCCTCACTCTTCCAGGAACATTCTGTCAAATTTTCAAAATTTTTTGCAACCGGTTAGACTGGTTGGCATCCGGTTCAGCCGGTTCATTGAGTCAACTGGTGTAAAACACTGATTTTGGTAATTTTGGGACCCAAATCCTACATGGCTCAGGCCCATAAGCTCCAGATTGGTTTTGGGCAATGTTGGGGGTCCATTTTGGTCCTTGGTTTGGGTTCCTTGCAGCCCACCACGAATCCATATGGATTCTTGGTGGTGAAGCAAGTTGAAAACTGAAGGGAGTGAGCTGGCCTTGTAAGTGCAAGAGAAATAATGGGGGGTGTGTTTTCCATGCTGATGGAGGGGATTTCGGTGCTGAAGGGGAAGAAACCTAGGAGGCTCAAATGCTGAGAGGGGTATGAGTATAAAAGGTGAGAAGATAGAAGGGCAAAAGACAGGAGAGAGGACACTTTGGAGAGGGGATATTTTGCTGGTGAGAAAAATAGAAGGCCAGGAGCATCTTCTGAGTTGAGAGCGTAGGGGGAAAGCTTCAGCACTGTGGTTATTTTGAAGAGGAGAACTACAACATCTCAGTTTTTGGAGGTCATCATCGGCATACATGGATCATATTTGGTGAAGATTCTGAGGTAAGTAGGTTGACTTTTTTTTTTTTTTCTTACAGTTTATCTTCATCTTCTTCATATGCTTTTTCTTCTTCCTCATCATCTTTTATTTCCTTTGATATGAATATTGTATTGCTTGGGTGTGGGTAATAAAGGCCACACATGATTGTTGTTGATTGGTTATGAATGATTTAAAAACTTTCTGACCAAATTTAGGATTTTTTTTATCAACCGGTTCAGCACCATAGCTGGCTACCTCTATCAGCCATGAGGAACTCCTGACCTTTCTTTGTCCGGTTCTCACTCATCCGGGCTCGGAATTGAGAACCGTTTCTTTTTTTTTTTTGTTTCCTTATTTAGTTAGAAACCTTCTGGCCAAATTTGGGATTCTTTATCAACCGTTTGAACCGGTTGGGAGCCGGTTCAACCGGTTGGGAGCCGGTTCAACCGGTTGGGAGCCGATTCAACCGGTTCAACAACATAGTTGGCTGCCTTTGTCAGCCATGAGGAACCCCTGACCTTTCTTTGTCCGGTTCTCACTCATCCGGGCTCGGAATTGAGAACCGTTTCCTTTGTTTGTTTCCTTATTCAGCTATAAACTTTATGGCCAAATTTGGGATTTTTTATCAACCGTCTGAACCAGTTGGGAACCGGGTCAACCGGTTCAGCACCATAGCTGGCTGCCTCAGTCAGCCATGAGGAACTCCTGACCTTTCTTTGTCCGATTCTCACTCATCCGGGTTCGGAATTGAGAATTGTTTCTTTTGTTTGTTTTCTTATTAAGTTATACGATTTGTGGCCAAATTTGGGATTTTTTATCAACTGTATGAACCGGTTGGGAACTGGTTCAATAGGTTCAGCACCATAGCTGGCTGCCTCTGTCAGCCATGAGGAACTCCTGACCTTTCTTTGTCCAGTTCTCACTCATCAGGGCTTGGAATTGAGAACCATTTTTTTTTTTGTTTCCTTATTCAGTTAGAAACCTTCTGGCCAAATTTGGGATTTTTTATCAACCGTCTGAACCTGTTGAGAGCCGGTTCAACCGGTTCAGCAACATAGCTGGCTGCCTCAGTCAGCCATGAGGAACCCCTGACCTTTTTTTGTCCGGTTATCACTCATCCGGGCTCGAAATTGAGAGCCGTTTTTTTTTTGTTTCCTTATTCAGTTATAAGATTTTTGGCCAAATTTGGGATTTTTTATCAACTGTATGAACCGGTTGGGAACCGGTTCAACCGGTTCAGCACCATAGCTGGTTGCCTCTGTCAGCCATGAGGAACTCCTGACCTTTCTTTATCCGGTTCTCACTCATCCGGGCTCGGAATTGAGAACCATTTCTTTTGTTTATTTCCTTATTCAGTTAGAAACCTTCTGGCCAAATTTGGGATTTTTTATCAATAGGTTGTACCAGTTGAGAACTAGTTCAACCTGTTCTGCTGAAGGACTTTAGGTAGCCCTCGATTTTGGCATTTTTCGAGCCCGTATCCATTGGGGCTTAAACCCATTTGCTATAGGGCACTTGTGAGCCATCTTGAAGGTTTAAGTTAGTGTTTGATTTCAGTTAGTGTGGGCAATTTTGAAGTTATGGGTGGTGTGGTCTAGATGAGTCTAGTTCGATTTGTATGACATTTGGGGAGTCCCTTACTTCATTTCAACCAGCTATATTCCTTTTTGGCACAAGCTTTGATGCTTGATTTTGAATACATGTTGCGAGGCTAACTCACCCTCTACTGTAGCACATGGCTAGGGACCATAGGTATGCATCGTTGGTTTTGATTGTTGAATCATATGCATACATGGTGCTTAATCTTGAATGTTTGTTATGTGTTTATCTATGTTTGGCTGACCTTTTATACAATAGCTTGGTCGGGAACCACAACTATGCACCCATTGTTTTGGTTGGTTGAATTCATATGCATGCCAAATACCAATTAGGATTGTGTGATTCATGACATCTATTTAGCCTAGGGTTTCATTTTTGACCCATATGCTCCCACATACCCAATTCATTAGTAGAGACCGAGTTCCGAGCCTAGAGGGGTGCTACCTCGCATGAGGTACCTTCCCAATGGGTAACCTGATCCCCGGACCCAGAATCTAGTTTTCGTAGACCGCTTTTTCCATACTGGGGTCATTAGGGGTTTTTGTTCTTACTTAATTTTCCCCATTTTAAAAATAAAAATAAAAAGTAAGTGGCGACTCCATACAACACCGTTCCTCACCGGGGGCGGGTTCTTCAAAACTGGAAAACACAAACTTTTCTTTCTTTCTTTTCTTTTAAAAGCAAGTCGTGCCAGTCCGGTGGATCGGGTGAGGGTTCACAAATTGGCGACTCCACTGGGGATTAAACCCAGAATCTCTGGTTTCATAAGAATATCAAGCTTGAACTTGAGTTGGGTATATTGGAGCACATGGTTCATTGATCAGTAGACTCTTAGGCTACATAGATGACTGATGATCACGTACTTGGTTGGTATTTAGCTTGCACCTGTGATGTGTTGCTGCTTGTGTGTTCACCTGTTGGATTCTAGCATGCTTGCTCATTGTTGATTGGTATCTAGCTATGACATTTGGGTTTAGACTTAGATGATTAGATTGTGTGTAGATGTGTGGTAGGCTATCTCTTTGTGCATGACTATTGGCTGTATGACTGCTCCTTCCCTTGCATGACTGCTTGCTGCTTGTGTTTGTGGGGCACGTGTGTATCCCTTTACTTCCGAATCACTAGTCTTGGTCGACTATTCCTCATGGATTGCTTGTGTTTCTTGGGAGTCATTCCCAATTGTTCGCCTTCTACCAAGCTAGGGGTTTGGAATAGGGTCTAGCATAAGGGCTATATCGATGTTTGGGAGCACTATGGAGAAGATGGATATATGAGCAATGAAGACCTGTATAGCCCTGAGCTGGATTTCATGGATACATGCGTGGCCGGGGGTGTCACTTTGATTGTTGATTGATTGTTGGTTAGGACCTTAGGTTGCGTATCCACTGTGGGTACGGTCATCTAGTCTTTTAGGACTTGTCTTTTCTCTTTTTTGACTTTTGAGCCACATTACCCCTGCGGTACACCATGTCAGAATCCCGCTCTTGCCTGTGGAGCCGTATATCGGTTTAGCTGTTGACATCACATGTCAGTTCATTTTCTCGGAAGATTTTAGTCATACATTCCTAGTTTGATGTCAGGATTGATAGTCATGGGGACTGACGTACCCTTTTCATTTTGTAGGATTATTGATTGAGATCGACCTGGGTTCCCGAGCTTGGATCTGGATTGGAGATAGACTGGATGAGGCACAGATGATTATGTTATTCCCTCTGTCACTAAGTGGTGCTGCTTAGCATTGGTTTGCCTCATTGGACCCTTCGAGACGTAGGACATGGGCTGATTTGGGACATGAGTTTATCAGATAGTATTCTTTCAATACTATAGTGGATGTATCCCGGAGGGAGTTAGAGGCCCTCAGACAGGGGTCGGATGAGTCAGTCACTTCATTCATTTCCCGTTGGAGGGAGAAGATAGCACAGATTATTGATAGACCTTCAGAGCGCGATCAGATCAGTATGATTATGCGTAGCCTTGAACCCCGCTTTGCTAGGCATCTCATGGGCTTCCCTTAGACAGAGACTTTGGCTCGTTAGTGCGAGGCCTTTTATGGCATTAAGGAGGGTATATCTAGAGGTTTATGGGCAGATTCTTCCCATTCGGACTTAAAGGGAAGAAGCGGGATCGGGACCCGAGGCCCTCGGATGTTGGTACTATTGGCATGACACGACACAGAGTCGCACATCGTTCTCCGTTTGAGTCGGTTTTTAGGCACTCCTTATCAAATGTTACAACATGATCGGTACAAACCAATTGCTCCCATTAGGCTGCAGGGGACTACTTATTTGCACCCACCACCACAGCCGGTATATGCTACACGAGCACCCCGAGGCCGCCTATGCGGTTCCATCATTAGTATAGAGCACCGCCTCCACCGAGGCTGGTTAGACAGTTCACACACTTGGGATGCCACTGAGGCCGAGCTTTTGGGAGATTGGTTGAGGGAGGACTAATTGCCCCACTATCGCCTAGACCACCATTACAACCTACCCCCCGTGATTCGAGACGAGATCTTCATTGTGCCTACCATCAGAGAGCAGGCCATGATACAAACAGCTGTTTAGCACTGAGACATGCCATTCAGGATTTGATTGATTAAGGCTTGGTTGATTTGGGGTGCCCGGGTGTAGCCACAGACCCGCTACCTACTCATGACACTAGAGCAGTACATCCACCCTCGGAAGGGGTACATTTGATTGAGTTTGCAGGGGATGAGATATTTATGATGGGTTGGGATGGAGAGGCTCCTCAGCCAATCAGTCTATATGAGGAGTCAGATTTTGTTGGATATATACCTAGACAGCAGATCCCCAGGCCATTCAGTTTGACCCTAGACGAGATTTATGGGCCGCCTCTAGTATCACCAGTATACTTACAGCATGTGCCACCTATGACACCCTTCATTCTGTTCCTAGAGGAATATAGGCCCCCTCATAGAGATGTTCAGATAGTTACACGGAGTGGAAGGATAGCACAACCTCCACCCGTTGACAGGCCATTTGCTGGTATAGCTGCTAGAGAGGAGGTTCAGAGGGAAGGTGATGAGATATTACGCCAGTTGCACACTACTCAAGCTCACATATCTATTTGGAGCCTTTTGGCCTCATCTAGTACACACAGAGATGCATTGGTCAGAGCCCTTGGCCAGATTAGGGTTGACACTGCTACTACCCCAGAGGGGCTTATTCACATGTTGACAGCTGATAGAGCTACATGTATAGTGTTTTCTGATGATGACTTGCCACTAGAGGAATCAAATCATGTTCGACCCTTATTCATTGATGTTGTTTGTTCAGGCCGTCGGGTGCCGTCTGTTCTGCTGGACAATGGCTCTGCCTTGAATGTCTGTCCATTGGTTACTGCTATTGCACTTGGGTTTTCGCCAACCAATTTTAGGGCTTCTACATAGACTGTTAGAGCTTATGATGGGACTTAGAGGACAGTTATGGGTACACTCAGTACACATGTCATGATTGGGCCAATTAGTTACTCCATAGTATTTCAGGTTTTAAGGATTCGGTCATCCTTTAACCTGCTTCTTGGTCGCCCATGGATTCATGAGGCTGGTGCTATACCATATTCCCTTCATCAGAAGGTGAAGTTCATACACGAGGGGTGCATTATCATGATACAGTCTGATAGAGATATTATCACTTCGTTTGAGCCAGTGTTACATATTAGTCACAGTGAGAATGACTTACATTTGACCGGGTTTACGTTCGATGAGGTTCAAGTTGTCAGCATAGAGGATGGCAACAGAGATATGGTACCTATGTCATTCGACCAGCACAACAACACTTTGGTGCTCAGCATGATGAGAGGCATGTCTTATTTGCCTGGCATGGGATTGGGTCGCCGTCAACAGGGGCCCCACGAGTTTACTTTCGCAGTTGATCACGACACACCCTATGGATTAGGTTACATCCCCACAGAGGCTGATGCACGTTATATGGCACGACTACGCAGGGATAGAGTGAGGGCTCGCATGACTGGCATTCCATTTGATTATCCCCTCCGCCCATACACCTTCCAATTGGCTAACTACTTCATCAGGGGTTCAGAGCATACACCCTGCACAAAGGGGACTGTTCGCATTTCAGAGACACTTGAGATTCAGGACATCCAGCAAGCCCTGGGTCAGATGCATTTGGACACCAGGACTACTGAGACGCCTGGTGCCATGATGGTTGCGCCCCCATCACCAGACCGAGCTAGTGTGTTTTCTATGTGTTTCCCCGAGGAGGTCCCTGACTATGACCTACCTATGGATTTGGGAGATGGCACTGACAAAATGGACATGATCGGCATAGGCCGTATCTTCGATGCATCCCCACGCGGGCCCCATACTACTTTCGATATGTTTGGAGTTTCTATACTCGAGACTGATGGGGATGACTCTATTCTTGATGCCTATACTGATGATATGGATTTTATAGGCATTGGTCGTATCCTTGATCCAGCCCTACGCGGGCCCCATTATGCTTTTGACATATCTGGATTTTTCGTACTTGATGATGAGTCAGTTCTTGATGTCGTTATTTCTGATTTTACTTCTATTGAGGGAGCGTCCAACTCTATGGACCCACCTCTTTCTTTTGACACTGATTCGCGTGTAACTCCAAATGGGTCATTTAATCAAAATCATTTATAAAACCTATGACCTCATACTAACGTAGCAAAGCTACTATAGTATAGTGGCTCTAGGGTCGAACTCTGGGATGGGTTTTCATTCTACCAGTGATATACTTAAAATTAGAGATTGTATTTAATGATTTCCTTAATAAAAAACTTAAAGTTTAAAAGAAAATAAAGTTTGTTTTGAAAGTGTTTGAAACTAAACTAACATAAACTAATTAAAAATGGAAGAAAGAAAGTCTCCCGGAGCTAAGGGTTGCTAGGATCAAGTTCAGAATAGAAAGTGGAAAATTCCGGATTTTTCTCCTCGCATTGGGGATTTAACCTATAGTTATTTCCCGAACCGGTATAGGTTTGACAATGAAGATTTAATCCATAAAAGGTCAATAGAAATGGTAGTCAAGGTCCATTAATGGCTTAAGACTCTATGGGTCTTCACCTTGAATCACTTTCCAATGACTCGTACATGATAACTAATGGACTAATATGGATCTAGCAATAAGCATCCATAAAGACCTGAAGCTTACCATGTATTGGTCATTCAAAGTGATTCTAAGGGATTTAAAGCAAAACTTTGGATTTAGAAGCCATTTATGAATTCCAACTACCTGAATTTAATGCACGGGAGCTTTCCACCATTTCATCTGGACTTTTCACCTAGCTTCCTTTACTCCAAGAAACCGGAAGTTTAGCCTCTCATCCTCCGGGCAAACATCCTCAGAGGTTGTTTGGCTTCCGAGAAAAAGAAAATAACAAAGAGAAAAGAGAAACGAAAGAGCTCTGTCAAAACTCTAAGTGTAAAAACGTAATACGTATTCCATATATTCCAAGAGGTGATTTCCACCCCTTATATAGTTTTTACAAAAGGAAAAGCTTGTGATTGGTTAGTTACAAGGATAAGAAAGGAAATTACATCACAAAATACAAAGGAAAATATCTAAAGTGGAGTCGGCTAGAACAGAGCAAAATTCGCAACACGCATGGGTTATGCGAACGTTATGCGAACTAAATGCGAAATTCGCATGACCTCTTGTGGAATGCGAAATTTTCGCATAACCTGGAGCAGTTTGCTTCCGAAGGCCATATCTTCCTCATTTCAGCTCCAAATCGTGCACGGTTTGAAGCGTTGGATTCTTGACTTCAAGAGCTTTAAAATGGTATATAGCATGTAAAAATTGGACTTCGGAAAGTGCTCCAAAAGTGTGAAAGAAGACTGCAGCTGCTACATTTTGATTTTTCTTCACTTTGCTTCTCTTTGGTTTTCTCCTTTGCTTGACTTGTTTTAACGATCCAAAAAGCTGTCAAAACATTAAAACTAGCCACAAATATGATTAGAAGACATTGCTAGGTCCTTAACATGCCAATTGGACTAAAGATGGAGAACTACTACACAAAAGTGCTTAAAACATAATGCATTAAAGGTGTAAAATAGCACTTTTTGGGTAGTAATCACTCCCCCCAACTGACACATTGCTAGTCCCTGAGCAATGAAGGAAAGAAAAATAAAGAAAAATAGATAATATAATAATTTACAAAATCATGCTGATCACTCCAAAAAAATAACCAAGTGGCATGATTAGATCAAACTCTCTCGTGGCAAGTCAAGGATATAAAACTCAATCATCAACAAGAGTCATCAAATAACTTACCTATCACAACATTCAAAGAGCGGACATTATGCAAATTTGAGTATCAAAATAATTTCCACTCCCTAAGGACCAACTCTTAATCTTCCACAAAAATCTAAGTGTTAAGATGCTTAGTTTCCAGTTATAGTGTGTCAAACTATATTCTCCCCCCAACTAAGGTTTTTCTCTAACTTTAGCAACACTAACTCATATATAGAAGGCTAAGAACGCACCTTTTTTTTTTTATTTTATTTTTTATTTATATATATATATATATATACTCCACCCATCCACCCATGTAACGAGCAGTGAGGTCGGTGGCTCCCAACCATTGAAGGCTTAGGGCACCAGGTTTTAAAGATTTTCACCATATACCCGGACCTTGCTCGGGTTTCAAAGCAAGTGAAGCAAAATTTTTTTTTTCATAAGACACATTGGCCTTTTATAAGGTGTCCCAACACTAATAGAATGAGGTCAATGGCACCAAGTCAAAAATTTCCTAAGTTTAGGGGGTGAAAAAATTTTCCATCTTATAACTGGAATCTAATGTGTTCAGTGTGTGAAAAGATTAGAGTGGAAGACTTAAGATTGAAATCAAAAGGAGCTTCAACAATTTATCAACTTTAATAAGCATAATACAAACTCTAAGACTAAGGCAATAAGATAAGAATTTAATTTCTCCTATTTATTTTTGAGAATTTATCTTTAAGAAAACAAGGAGAGTTTGCAAAAAAATTTTGTTAGCAACATAACTTAACCAAAAAGATTCAACAAATTACTTCCTCAACTCTCCCCCCAACTAGGATGAACATTGTCCCCAATGTTCTAAAAGAAAATGGTAATAAAAGGGAGGAAGTGATACCTCCTGATAGTAAGGTACTCTGAATAGAGAGGAGAAACCACATGTTGCATAAGAAAAGAAAAATCATAAGAATGATGATTAGAGGAAATAAAAAGGAATAGCTAAAATACACAAAAAGGAAGATGTCTATATAAACTGAGAGAGTACAGTATATAAGACAAACATGGAGTATGTCCAATCCCAGTTTAAAAGTGGTCCAAAATACATAAGACATCCAAAAACATAGAATATAGATACAAAAAAGGGAGAGGAGTGATCGTATGATCAAGTAGTAGGCTCCTCTGGTGGATAGGAGGGGTCCTCTGCTGGAACTGAGAAAGGCACCGCTACAGGTGGAGCTGGTGGCACAAGACCGAGGTCTTCTTTGAATCTCACGGAGAATGAGAGTCTGCTGGTCTTGCTGAGTCTCGGAAGTGGTCCATGCGCTCCATAATGGCCGTCCGAGTAGTGGTCGAGTCGAAAAAGAAGCGAGCAAGGCACGGTACTGCGAACCGGGGATAGTGATGGGCAGCTCTGCGGTAGGAGGAACAGCAGTGGGGGGGCATCGAGATGATGCTGCCTCTGCAGTGCAGGCTCCGAGGGAGCTGAAGTGGATGGAGCAGGAGGGGCTTCCCTTGGCTCGGGAAGTTACGGGGAATGCTGATGGAGCGATAAGCCGAGTCCATTGTTCAAGAGAGAAACTCTCTCGACAATGGCGGCGGGGCTCACCGAGGGTCTCAGAAACCCATATGTGCCAAAACATGGCAAAGCAAAGAGGGAAAAGTAACTCGAATGGAGGCCGCCCTCGTAAGACGCCGCTTATGCACCTTCTCCTCAAAATGGAGGAGAGCGGCCATAATCAAATGATGAGGACCAAAGTAGTAGCCCTCAGAGATACGAAATAATGCCTCTAAAATGGCCCCTCGCCTCTGTTCTGTATGCTGAAGAGGAAAAAGGTTGGTGCGAAGCACCACATCAACTAAGAGCATCCTTGGGGAAGCTCCCTCCTGAAAATGGTCCTCTGGGAAGATGTCCCTCGAGATAGGCTACGAACCATGTCCCACTCAGAAAGTGGGGCCCAGCGTCTAAATGCAGTGGGATCAGCTGGTGCATAAGGGATATGGAAAGCCTCGGCAATCTGTCGAGCCCCCAAAATACCCTGGCGTCCATCAATGGTAAAAAGTATCGAGGCTGGTACCGGGACGCCACGAGTAGTCATAGATTGGTAAAAGTCTAAAACTACTTGAGGATAAAAGAACTGGGGCAGAGTCATAAAGGGTACAAGATGGTACCTCTCAAGTAGGCTGTATGAATCCCTCAAGTCAGTCTGCTGGCGCAAAGTAGTGTGCTCAAAATATGACTCGACATGAAATGCTTTGGATCGGCAATTTGAGTTGCCCTCAATGGGCGAGCTGGGTCTAGGGCGTCTGGTGGATGGCGGCTGAGACTATGAATCCCGAGGTGCTCTAGAGGACTCTCCTGGCCCTGAAGTCTTGGCTTTCTTTGTAGGAGGACCCCGGGTGGAATCGAGTAGGGGCCACAGTGTGGCGGATGCTCTCCTCGTATGGTATCTCGCTCCGAGAGGCGAGAATCGGCTAAATGTGGCGGCGCATCTAGTGGGGCCCGCACAGGGGCGGCTCTCTCGCTGCTCTGAGGAGCTGAGGTATGTCCTCCTCGGGTCTTAGGCATAATGAAGTAATGAAATGAGGCTCACAGGCTTTGGATTGGGGAGGGCAGAGATGGAAAAAGTGAAAAATTCGCACAAGGTAGGGTTATGCGAAAATTTCGCATATGGGGGAAAGGGAATGCGAATTTCGCATTTGCACTATTCACATGGTGGAATGCGAAATTTTCGCATTTGCACTATTCACACGCCCACTTGATGTTTTGAAGCTCATTCAAATTGTGGAAATTTTTGGCTTTTGAGGGTGGGAAATGTTGGCTAAGGTAAGAAAAGGATTTTTCATGGTGAATAGGCTTGGAAATTGGAGCTTTTTCATGAAGAAATTTTGAAAATTGGAGCTCCTCTACCCGGCGGCCATGGGTTCTCTTTGAAGAAAACGTGGCTTGAATGCTTAGCTTGAGGTTTTGGATTGGTAAGTACAGGGCTGAAATTGGTTGAGGGATGGATTTAGAGTGTTGAGTGAGAAATTGGAAGGTTTTTGATGGTGGAAAAAGCTGAAAATTGAAGGGGTGGACGGTGATGAATAGTGACTGCCGCGGCTATGAGGTGGAGTTATGGAGATGGGCTGCCATGGTGGTGTTGAGAGTGGGGAATGATGAAGAAAAGAAACTTAAGGAAGAGATTTGGTGATTGGAAGAGAGGTTGTATGAGAAATGAAGAAGAAATTGAGCATGGGAAGAGGAGAACACGGTCTTTAAAGAGGAAATGCAAATTTCGCATTACCCCTTATGTTATGCGAAAATTTCGCATTCCTGTGAGTACCCAGACAGAGAGCATGGTTTTTCAAATTTGTCTCAAAAACGAATTCGCATATGGTTCGCATTAGGTTCGCATTCCTGTGAAATTCGCATAAGGGATTTTGGGAAGGGACCGAGAACATGTTTTTTGGAAATTGCCACAAAAGCATTTTCGCATAAGGGGTATGTTATGCGAAAATTTCGCATTACAGGAAATGTTGTGCGAAAATGGCTGAAACTTGGTTTTTTCTCCCCTGTTTTGCCTTGCTTTGACCATAACTTCATTCTTCAAGCTTTCCCACCTGAATATTAACACAAAAAACCAATTCAAAACACATTAGAATGACATTAAAGTCAAAAATAAAAATCAAAACATGAAAAAACACAAGAAAAAACTAGATTAAATTAAAATCAACTTAAAAGAAAACAAAAAGAGGATGAACTTTTTAGTCTTTGAAAAGACTAAGTTCATCCATAAACCAAGTATTTTCATGTTGGAGGCGGATCAAGGAGGATGAATTCCTCCTTGTCTCGGGAAAATGATTCTATATAGGGCTTGAGACGATGCCCATTCACTTTGAAAGTTCGAGTGCTATTGAAGTTGAGTAGTTCCACTACTCCATTTGATTGCACATCATGAATTATGAAAGGACCCGTCCACCTTGATTTCAATTTTCCCGGAAAAAGATGAAGCTTAGAGTCATAAAGCAAGACTCTTTGTCCCTTGACAGCCCCCATAGCAAGATCATAAAAAAAACTAAGTTAAATCAAACCAAAATAAAATTAAAGCAAGAAATCAAAATTAAAACAAGTTTAAAAATAAAACAAAAAGATATGGACTAGCTAGTCTTTAAAAAGACTAAGTCCATAAAAAAAATTGGATCCGGATTTAGCTTGCCCGGAACCCATATGAAGTTTGCATTTAAATCAACAGGAAGTGGCTTCAAAACTAGCTTTGGAGGGTCCTCCCTAGCTACTCCTTTTAAGTCCTCCTCATTGAACAAGGGTAAGATCTCTTCCTTTCTCCTCCAAGGAGACATGATGGCTAGCACATCAGAGGGTTCAGGTAACCCTTCTTCAAGCACTTCAAGGCTTTCACTCAAGCTCTCTTGTAAATTCTTGTCACAATGCTCTTCAACCAAGGTGTTGATCAAGCACACCTCCTCCAATCCTTCCTCTTCTTCTAGGTGAAGGTGCCTCTTGCATAGGTGGAATATGTTTAATTCCAAGGTCATATTCCCAAATGTGAGCTGCATCACCCCATTTCTACAATTGATGATGGCATTGGAGGTAGCTAGGAAAGGTCTCCCAAGGATGATTGGTACATAGTTTGCTTCCTTCACAATGGGATCAGTATGAAGCACAATAAAATCCACAGGATAGTAGAATTTGTCCACTTGAACTAGAACATCCTCTATCACCCCTCTTGGGATTTTGACTGACCATCAGCTAAGGAGAGAGTGATGGCTGTGGGCTTCAATCCTCCAAGTCCCGGTTGCTTGTACACAGTATGGAAGCAAATTCACACTTGCCCCCAAGTCTAGTAAAGCTTTCTCCACATGTGTCCCTCCAATATTGACTGAAATGGTGGGGCATCCCGGATCTTTATACTTAACTCGGTGACTTACTCGAATGATAGCACTTACTTGCTCGGTGAGGAATGCATTCTTTGTCACATGTAACCCTCTCTTGACCGTGCACAAGTCCTTTAGAAACTTTGCATATGTGGGGACTTGCTTGATCATATCAAGTAAGGGTATATTCACCTTCACTTGTCTCAAGACTTCAAGAATTTCTGATGAATTCTTGATTTCCTTCTTTCCATGTAAAGCTTGAGGAAAAGGGGGAGGCATATGTTTCTTCATCATATCCTCTTTAATCACTATCATTGGCTCTTCTTCAATGCTTGATTTGGATGCACTTTTCTTCCCACTCTTCTCTTCTTGGTTATTGCTCTCTTTAACCAAGGTTTTCTTTGACATGAGTTCTTCATCTTGCCTCACCTTAGGCGGGGGTTGATCAACCTCTTTTCCACTCCTTAAAGTGATCACAGCTTTAACCTCCCTCAACTTTGAAGACTCCCCCTCTTGGGTTTCAACTTCATGAACACCCTTGGGATTTTGGCTTGGTTGAGAGGGAAACTTTCCCTTCTCATTCACAGTGTTGAGGTTGGTAAGCCTAGAGATGGAGTATTGAATATTATCTATCTTCCGAGATAGATCATTTTGCATCCCCTCCATTCTCTTAATTTGAGAACTCTCAACATTTTCAATCTTTTGATGCAATTGGGAGTTGATTGCCTTTTGTTCACCCACAAAGTCACCCATGACTTTACTTAGGTTCACAATGGCTTGCTCCACTGAAGAGGTTTGTTGAGGTGCTTGGGTTTGGGCTTGTGGTTGGTATGGAGGTGGTCTTGGTTTCCAAGAAAAATTTGGATGGTTTCTCCAGCTTGAATTATAGGTGTTTCCATAAGGTGCATTGTTGTTAGGCCTAAATTGCCCCACAACATTGGCTTGATCACCTAACATCTCCCTCACAGCTGGCATGGTTGGGCACTCATCTACCACATGATCACATGATTGGCAAATGGTGCATGGCATGGCATGGGCTTGGGTCTCGGAAATGGCTTGGACTTCATGCATCTTTTTCAACTCAAGTTCTTCCAACCTCCTTGCTATTGTTGCCACCTTAGCTTTCATGTCCATGTCTTCACTTAATACATACATTCCACCTTTTGGATTTTGGGTTGGTTGGGAGGGAAACTTCCCTTTCTCTCTTGAGTTGGGCTCATCTCATCCTCTTGACACCTCAGACACATAACTTAAAAAGTCCATGGCTTCTTCCGGATTCTTGCTCATAAAATCTCCCTCACACATGGTTTCAAGAATTTGCTTCATGGAGGAAGACATTCCATCATAAAAATAGCTCACCAAGAGCCATGTATCAAAGCCATGATGAGGACAAGCATTGATGGCCTCCATATACCTTTCCCAACATTCATGGAACTTCTCATTTTCTTTAGCAGAAAAGTTTGAGATTTGTCTCTTCAACCCATTGGTCCTATGGGTGGGGAAAAATTTCTTCAAAAATTCGGCCTGAAGATCAACCCAATTCCTTATGCTCCTTGGCCTTAAAGAATTAAGCCATATTTTTGCCTTGTCCTTCAAAGTGAAAGGGAATAGCTTGAGTCTCATCAAGTCTATTGAAGCTCCTCCCTCTCTAAAGGTATTGCACACCTCCTCAAACTCCTTGATGTGGGCATATGGATTCTCACTCTCCATTCCATGGAAAGTTGGTAGAAGGGGCACAATATGGGGCCTTATAACCAGCTACTCAAGAGGAGGCAGGATGCATGAGGGTGCACTCATCCTTGGTGGGTGCATTCTATCTCTCATGGATAAATATGCATTGGGATTACCCCCTTGACCTTGTTGAGAATTCTGATCCTCTGGTGGAGGGTCCATGATGTTAACACAAATATCCAACTCTGTGTCTTGAGGATTCTCAATCCTTACTAATCTTCCCTCTTGGTCCCGAATCCAATAGGGCATGCAAAAGTTACTACTTACCTGAAATAAAACAAAAACAACAAAAACAAAAGAACCTAGAAAAAAAAGTTAAGGTTAGAAAGAAAATGAAAATAAACCTAACAAAAATAAAATGAAAAGAAATGAAGTTAGTGAAAAAGGAATTCACCAAACTTGTGATGGAAATCATAAGTAGCCTCTAAAAGGTTGCATCACTGTATTGTGGCACCATCCCCAGCAACGGCGCCATTTTGATTCGCGTGTAACTCCAAATGGGTCATTTAATCAAAATCATTTATAAAACCTATGACCTCACACTAACGTAGCAAAGCTACTATAGTATAGTGGCTCTAGGGTCGAACTCTGGGATGGGTTTTCATTCTACCAGTGATATACTTAAAATTAGAGATTGTATTTAATGATTTCCTTAATAAAAAACTTAAAGTTTAAAAGAAAATAAAGTTTGTTTTGAAAGTGTTTGAAACTAAACTAACATAAACTAATTAAAAATGGAAGAAAGAAAGTCTCCCGGAGCTAAGGGTTGCTAGGATCAAGTTCAGAATAGAAAGTGGAAAATTCCGGATTTTTCTCCTCGCATTGGGGATTTAACCTATAGTTATTTCCCGAACCGGTATAGGTTTGACAATGAAGATTTAATCCATAAAAGGTCAATAGAAATGGTAGTCAAGGTCCATTAATGGCTTAAGACTCTATGGGTCTTCACCTTGAATCACTTTCCAATGACTCGTACATGATAACTAATGGACTAATATGGATCTAGCAATAAGCATCCATAAAGACCTGAAGCTTACCATGTATTGGTCATTCAAAGTGATTCTAAGGGATTTAAAGCAAAACTTTGGATTTAGAAGCCATTTATGAATTCCAACTACCTGAATTTAATGCACGGGAGCTTTCCACCATTTCATCTGGACTTTTCACCTAGCTTCCTTTACTCCAAGAAACCGGAAGTTTAGCCTCTCATCCTCCGGGCAAACATCCTCAGAGGTTGTTTGGCTTCCGAGAAAAAGAAAATAACAAAGAGAAAAGAGAAACGAAAGAGCTCTGTCAAAACTCTAAGTGTAAAAACGTAATACGTATTCCATATATTCCAAGAGGTGATTTCCACCCCTTATATAGTTTTTACAAAAGGAAAAGCTTGTGATTGGTTAGTTACAAGGATAAGAAAGGAAATTACATCACAAAATACAAAGGAAAATATCTAAAGTGGAGTCGGCTAGAACAGAGCAAAATTCGCAACACGCATGGGTTATGCGAACGTTATGCGAACTAAATGCGAAATTCGCATAACCTCTTGTGGAATGCGAAATTTTCGCATAACCTGGAGCAGTTTGCTTCCGAAGGCCATATCTTCCTCATTTCAGCTCCAACTCATGCACGGTTTAAAGCGTTGGATTCTTGACTTCAAGAGCTTTAAAATGGTATATAGCATGTAAAAATTAGACTTCGGGAAGTGCTCCAAAAGTGCGAAAGAAGACTGCAGCTGCTACATTTTGATTTTTCTTCACTTTGCTTCTCTTTGGTTTTCTCCTTTGCTTGACTTGTTTTAACGATCCAAAAAGCTATCAAAACATTAAAACTAGCCACAAATATGATTAGAAGACATTTCTAGGTCCTTAACATGCCAATTGGACTAAAGATGGAGAACTACTACACAAAAGTGCTTAAAACATAATGCATTAAAGGTGTAAAATAGCACTTTTTGGGTAGTAATCAGACACTATGTCCGGATTTGTCACCTGCTTTGATGATATTTTTTATGGTAATAATGATATGAGTATTTTCAAGTACTTGACTGTGTCACAACATTTTCCTTTGATTGTACCACCAGCACCCACGACACATATATATGATGTTGATGATGTGGGAGATACGGATGACCCACTAGGTGGTCATTCAAAGCTTGATTCTGACACAGAGGATGAGAAAGTCACACCCATTGCTGGTAGCACAGAGTTGATAGATTTTGGGGCACCAGATCAGCCCAGGGAAATTAGGATTGGCTTTTCTCTATCTCCTGATGAGAGGAGTAGATTGATTGACTTGCTCAGGTCATACTTGGATGTATTTGCATGGTCATATGAGGACATGCCGGGCCTTGACCCCTCCATAGTGCAGCATCACCTGCCCATTTTACCACATGCTAGGCCCGTTAAGCAGAAATTGAGGAGACTACACCCTTGATGGAGTTTGCAGGTTAAGGAAGAAATTCAGAAGCAACTTAGTGTTGGCTTCTTGTCAGTGGTTGAGTATCCTCAGTGGCTGGCTAATGTCGTCCTTCTTCCCAAAAAGGACGACAAGGTTAGGGTTTGTGTTGACTTTCGAGATTTGAATAAGGCCAGCCCTAAGGATGATTTTCCCCTCCCACACATTGATATGCTGGTTGATAGCACTGCAGGGCATCCGATGTTGTCCTTCATGGATGGCTTTTCTGGGTATAATCAGAATTTGATGGCTCCAGAGGATATGGAAAAGACTTCTTTCATTACTGAGTGGGGTACTTACTGCTATCGGGTTATGCCATTTGGGTTGAAGAATGCAGGAGCCACTTATCAGAGAGCTGCTACTACTCTGTTCCATGATATGATGCACACAGATGTCGAGGTATATGTGGATGACATGATAGTGAAGTCCCGAGACAGGACAGATCACTTAGCAGCCTTACAAAGGTTCTTTGAGAGGATCAGACAGTTTAGGCTGAGATTGAATCCCAAGAAGTGCACCTTTGGGGTGACTTCTGGAAAATTGCTGGGACACATTGTTAGTGAGCGAGGTATAGAGGTTGATCCAGAGAAAATCAGAGCCATACTTGACATGCCTGCCCCGAGGACTGAGAAAGAGATCGGGGATTCCTAGGCAGATTGCAGTACATCAGTCATTTCATTGCTAGACTAACAGACATTTGTGAGCCTATCTTCCGCCTTCTGAGGAAGAATCAACCTACAGTTTGGAGTGATGATTGTCAGCGCGCTTTTGAGAGGATTAAGGAGTGTCTCCTTTCTCCTCCGGTTTTAGTGCCTCCCACACCGGGGCGTCCTTTGCTTCTGTACTTATCAGTTTCAGACATGGCCTTAGGATGCATGTTAGCCCAACTTGATGATTTGGGGAAGGAGCGTGCCATCTATTATTTGAGTAAGAGGATGCTTGAGTATGAGTGCAAGTACATTATGATTGAGCGCCTTTGCTTGGCATTGGTTTGGGCCACTAGGAGACTTAGACATTACATGACAGAGTATTCCGTGCTCTTAGTCTCACGATTGGACCCGTTGAGGTATCTATTTGACACGCCTGTTCTGATCGGTAGGCTCATGAGATGGCTGGTATTGTTAACAGAGTTTGATATTCATTATGTCACACAGAAGTCAGTAAAAGGAAGCATTGTTGCAGATCATCTAGCTTCTTTGCCGATATCCAATGACAGATCGGTTGATGATGATTTCCCTGATGAGCATATCGTTTCAATGACTAGTATTACGGGATGGCGGTTGTACTTTGATGGTGCCGCCAATCATTCGGGGCTTGGCATTGGTATCTTGTTAATATCACCACAGGGTGATCATATCCCTAGATAAGTCCGGTTAGCATTTTCCGATCATCACCGATTGATGAATAATATTATGGAGTATGAGGCTTGCATTACTGGTTTGGAGACTGCACTTGATCTTGGCATTAGACAGTTGGAGATCCATGGGGATTCCAATTTGGTTATATAGCAAACTCAAGGTATCTGGAGGACTCGGGATGAGAAGCTAAAACCCTACTATGCTTACTTGGACCTGTTGATTGATGGATTTGATGTGTTAAGGTATATATAGTTTGCCGATGCATTAGCCACCTTGGCTTCTATGATTGTGATCCCCACGGGGGTGACTATTAGGCCATTGTTGATTGAAACTAGGTCTGCACCAGCTTACTATTGTCTGATTGGAGAGATAGAGGATCAGATTGAGTTGCCATGGTATCACGATATTTATCAGTTTCTGTCATGTGACACTTACCCAGAGTCAGCCTCGGCCAAGGATAGGAGAGCATTGAGACAGTTGGCCACCAGATTTGTTATTTGCGGGGATGCACTGTATAGGAGATCACCTGATGGCTTGTTATTATTATGTCTAGACCATGCATCTGCAGATCGAGTGATGAGAGAGGTTCATGTAGGGGTCTGTGGCCCACACATGGGAGGTCATATGCTAGAGCGTAAGATCATGAGGACTGGCTACTTTTGGTTGACCATAGAGACAGATTGTTGCCAATTTGTACAGAAATGTCAAGAGTGTCAGATGCATGGAGACTTGATACACGTGCCACATTCTGAGTTGCATGCACTCACATCTCCTTGGCCATTTTCAGTATGGGGTGTTGATATTATTGGGAAGATCTCACCCAAGTCCTTCAATGGTCATGAGTACATCTTAGTAGCCATTGACTATTTCACCAGTGGGTGGAAGCCACTTCCTATGCTAGATTGACAGCGGCCAGGGTGGCCAAATTCATCAGGTCGCACATTATCTACCGATACGGGGTCCCTCACGAGCTGATTTCTGATAAAGGGATGCATTTCAAGGGTGAGGTGGACACGTTGATTCAGGAGTATGGCATTCAGCATCACAGATCGTCTGCGTACAGGCCGCAAACTAACGAGGCAGTTGAGGCCGCAAATAAGATCATCAAGAGGATTTTGAGAAATATGGTCGAGACTTCTCGGGATTGGTCAGAAAAGCTCCCTTTCGCATTGTGGGCTTATCGTACATCTTTTCGTACCTCTACTGGAGCTACCCCATATTCTTTGGTGTATGGTATGGAGGCAGTGTTACCTGTTGAGATTGAGATGGGATCTTTAAGAGTAGTACTAGAGCAACATGTATCCAAGGTCGAGTGGGTCCAGGTCTCGTTACGATCAGCTTAGCTTTGTTGGATGAGAAGAGATTGAGGGCAACAGAGATCATGTTCGGGCCTATAAGAGAAAGATGACTTGTGCATTTAGAAAGAGGGTTAGGCCTAGGAAATTCCAAAGTGGTGACCTAGTCTTGAAAGTCCTTAGGGGATTGATCAGCGACCCTAGAGGCAAGTTTAGACCGAGTTGGAGCGGGCCTTATGTCATCCGAGATTTGACTCGAGAGGGAGCTGCCTGGTTGACAGACCTAGACAGAAATCAGTTCATAGAGCCAGTCAATGTGGATCAGTTGAAGAAGTTTTATGCGTGAGATCATGGTCAAAGGATGGGTGGCCGTCACTTCGAGTAGCCATATTCCCTATTGTACACCCATACATCGATATACCCTATTGCTAGCCCTTTGAGCTTCACGCGATTTATTATTGTCTTTTCTTTCATTCAGCCTTGCATACCTTTTCTGACCTGGGTTGGGGGCCTACCCTTGTGTGCTTTGTATTTATTGATTAGATCTATGAGCATTGTGAGCATTATGTTATTCTTCGTTTGTTCTTTTTGCATCATTGCTTGTTTCTTTTCTTCTCCATTTTGCATCTTCACACTGTATTCATTTCCCTTCTGTTTTTCCTTGTGTGATGGTGACGCGCTCTCGTCTCAAGGGTACAAGTCAGGCTTGTCACATCTTTCGTTCCACCCTTAGGTTTTGATCCAGGAGTTTTAGTTTGAGGAGACCATTTGGGTTTGGGATTTGAGGTTCTTTTGGTTGGACTATGCTAGTGGGGTATTCGGCCTACTTTGAAAAAAAAAAATGGATGAAAAAAAAGAAAGAAAAGAATTGAAAAAGGAAAAAATAAAATAAAAAATGAAAAAAGAAAAAATTGTGCTTGTTTGGTATTCGTTGATATACTTGGGATCATCAGAGGTGGTTTTGGGTTTCAAGGATTTCTTTTTTCCTTTAAGAGTCGGGTGAGAGCATTGAGCGATCCTTCTCACCATGGATCCGGGTGACACATTGGGAGTGAGGTTTGGGTTTCCTTTGCACTAGGTCTCTTGGATCATTATCTACATCACCATTCCCATCATATAGTGACTTGCTTTGATTTGTCGTTCTTAAGATGAGTTGCTCGTCATTGTCACACATTGCTACACTTGTTTCCCAGCTTGTTTCTCCATTTCCTATACCTCCATTCATTATTTGTCTCATCCCTCTTCATCTTCAACTACCCTCGCCGATCGTCGTCTCGCTTCATGAACGATGAGTTCTTTGGTGCATGTCACCTATTGTTTGATGTTTTTTTATTTAGATACAGGGTTGAGTCACCTCACTCACATGGTTCTACGATATTTGACATTATGCACACAGGGGTTTGGCACTATCTATTGGGAGATTTGGGCCTTTGTTTCCCATCGTTTCATTCACATTTTACCCCTGGCCTACATTACGGTCCGAGTCGTAAGACTACCCTGAGGCCATGAGGTCTCGTGTCTGCTTCGATGCGGTTCATTCAGACAGGCTTCGTCTACTGATTAAGTATGGGATGTTGACAGGTCTCCATTACTTCGAGGGATATCGAGGGTCACATATTGTCCTTCCATTCAGTTTACTTGCCTCAGGCCCGTGATCAGAGACAGATGATTATGAGAGTTGGGACCATTGAGGGCACCTTTACTTGATGTTTTGACATGTTCATACTGGGGCATGCCCCCATCCTTGCATGCTGGCTGTGGTTTTTGTACATGTACGCAGGCATTCCGTTTCACCGAGCGATGTTATGGGCATCAGAGTTTGAGTAAGCCCCGCATTCAGCTCAGTTTCTTCATACAACAGGGTGCTTCTAGGATCTGATTCGAGATCAGATTCACGATATTCATCGACCCAATAGGGGTGCATACCCCATTCATTATCTTGTTCGTTAGTTCAAACGAGTGGGTCTTCAGTGATGTATTTTAGAGTTTTCATTGAGATATTTCAGTTTCAGATGTACACACTAGGGCATACTCCCTATCAGTTTTTGTTGATATTGAATGTTATGGATTAGAGTTGAGGGTTTTTCCTTCAAGGATGGATGTTTGCGATATTTTCAGCTCTTTGACTTTAACCATATGTGTGGTTATGGGATTCTGACATGATATTGATATCTTAGACTAGGGCATACCCCCTATCAGTTTTTGTTGATATTGAATGTTATGGATTAGAGTTGAGGGTTTTTTCTTCAAGGATGGATGTTTGTGATATTTTCAGCTCTCTGACTTTAACCATATGTGTGGTTATGGGATTCTGACATGATATTGATATCTTAGACTAGGGCATAACTCCTTCTTGTCACCCTTGGTCACATTTGTGAGTTTGTCCTGCAGGAGCATACCCCTTGCTTTCCATCTGTTAATGGTGATTGTGATTTTTCTCTTGTCATTTGTTGTCATTTTTTGGTGTTACACTAGAGCATACCCCTTTCTTTTGTCATGATGGAGGTGTTTGATTTCTGGCCTCTTCGAGCCATTTGTTGGCAATCGCGAGAGTCATATTGGGGCATACCCCTTTGTCATCAAGGTTAGTACATCAGCGGTTACATCTTGAGTCTTCCCATTATGCTCTGAGTTTTGTTTTAAGGCATCTCTTGTTTGTTTAGGCGTCTAGAGCCTTAGTCTTTGCATCCCTACCCCCTTTTAGTTTGGTGGTTCCTCGACATCGTGCCCGAGTTCGATCCCCTTCTCTAGTACTCGCCCGGAACTCTTTTCGGTACTCGCCCGGACCCTTCTCCGGTACTCGCTCGGACCCTTCTTCAATACTTGCCCGAATTCCACCATCTTCGGTACTCGCTCGGACCCTTTTTCAGTACTTGCCCGAATTCCACCTTTTTTCGGTATTCGCCTGGACCCTTCTCCGGTACTCGCCCAGAGCTTTTTCGGTACTTGCCTGAACCCTTCTCCGGTACTCGCCCGGACCCTTCTCCAGTACTCGTGCCCGGACCTTTCTTCGGTACTTGCCTGGATTCCACCATTCTCCGGTACTCGCCCGGATTCCACCATTTTTCGGTACTTGCCTGGATTCTACCATTCTTCGATACTCGCCCGGACCATTCTCCGGTGCTTGCTCGGATTCCACCATTCTCCGGTACTCGCCGGGACCCTTCTCCGGTACTTGCCCGGATTCCACCATTTTTCGGTACTCACCTGGACTCTTTTCCGGCACTCACCCGGAACCTTCTCCGGTACTCTCCCGGACCCTTCTCCGGTACTCGCTCGGATTCCACCATTTTTCGCTGCTTGCCCGGACCCTTCTCCGATACTCGCTCGGATTCCACTCTTCTCCGGTACTTGCCCGAATCTGAGCCCTAATCTTTTTCGACATTGTGATCGGGTCTTCTTGTATCTTTCTCTGGCATCGTACCTGTATCCCATAGTCCATTCGGTCAGCATGACTTATTTCCCTTAGCCTTCTTTATTATTGGGTGGGGACAAAATTGTTGGTCATTTGGGTTCTTCACTAGAGTTCATTTCACTCTTGCATTGCTTGCACAACATACTCACAATTCACTCGTTCATTCACTCTACTGAAGAGGGGCATATTTGTAGACCCTCAATTTTGTCCCTCGACACTGACATTTATCCTTTGGGTGTCACTTGCACCCATCGTTCTCATATGGCACCACTAGGGCCCCTTTTGGGCTTAGTCGGTGTCCGAGCCTCGTGTGGGCTTATCTGTGGTCCATTGTGGTGCATATGTGGTTCATTTTGGAGGGTCATCGTGGCCATTTTCCTAGTCGTTCACATCAACCTATAAGAAGGAAGTGGGGTCATCCCGATGTTTTAGCTTAGTTGGAGTTTATAGGGGCATGTTGAGGTTTGGAGCACTCGGGCTTGTTTTGATCATAGCCCTCTCATTCAAACTCGGAATTGCATACCGTTTTTTTCATGGATTCCTCACTCTTCCAAAAACATTCTATCAAATTTTCAAAATTTTTTGCAACCGGTTCGACCGGTTGGCATCCGGTTCATCGAGTCAGCCAGTGTAGAACACTGATTTTTGGTAATTGTTTTGATCATATCTCCCTTTTCTGAACTCGGAATTGCGTACCGTTTTTTTCATGGATTCCTCACTCTTCCAGGAACATTCTGTCAAATTTTCAAAATTTTTTGCAACCGGTTAGACCGGTTGGCATCCGGTTCAGCCGGTTCATCGAGTCAGTTGGTGTAAAACACTGATTTTGGTAATTTTGGGACCCAAATCCTACATGGCTCAGGCCCATAAGCTCCAGATCGGTTTTGGGCAATGTTGGGGGTCCATTTTGGGCCTTGGTTTGGGTTCCTTGCAGCCCACCACGAATGCATATGGATTCTTGGTGGTGAAGCAAGCTGAAAACTCGAAGGGAGTGAGCTGGCCTCGTAAGTGCAAGAGAAATAATGGGGGGTGTGTTTTCCATGCTGATGGAGGGGATTTCGGTGCTGAAGGGGAAGAAACCCAGGAGGCTCAAATGCTGAGAGGGGTATGAGTATAAAAGGTGAGAAGATAGGAGGGCAAAAGATAGAAGAGAGGACACTTTGGAGAGGGGATATTTTGCTGGTGAGAAAAACAGAAGGTCAGGAGCATCTTCTGAGTTGAGAGCGTGGGGGGAAAGCTTCAGCACTGTGGTTATTTTGAAGAGGAGAACTACAACATCTCAGTTTTTGGAGGTCATCATCGGCATACACGAATCATCTTTGGTGAAGATTCTAAGGTAAGTAGGCTGACTTTTTTTTTTACCTACAGTTTGTCTTCATCTTCTTCATATGCTTTTTCTTCTTCCTCATCATCTTTTATTTCCTTTGATATGAATATTGTATTGCTTGGGTGTGGGTAATAAAGGCCACACATGATTGTTGTTGATTGGTTATGAATGGTTTAGAAACTTTCTGACCAAATTTAGGATTTTTTTTATCAACCGGTTCAGCACCATAGCTGGCTGCCTCTGTCAGCCATGAGGAACTCCTGACCTTTCTTTGTCCGGTTCTCACTCATCCAGGCTCGGAATTGTGAACCGTTTCTTTTTTTTTTTTCCTTATTCAGTTAGAAACCTTCTGGCCAAATTTGAGATTTTTTATCAACCATGTGAACCGGTTGGGAGCCGGTTCAACCGGTTCAGCAACATAGCTGGCTGCCTCTGTTAGCCACGAGGAACTCCTGACCTTTCTTTGTCCGGTTCTCACTCATCCGGGCTTCGAATTGAGAACCATTTCTTTTGTTTGTTTTCTTATTCAGTTATAAGATTTGTGGCCAAATTTGGGATTTTTTATCAACCGTCTGGACTAGTTGGGAACCGGTTCAACACCATAGCTGGCTGCCTCTGTCAGCCATGAGGAACTCCTGAACTTTCTTTGTCCGGTTCTCACTCATCCGGGCTCGGAATTGAGAACTGTTTCTTTTTTTTTGTTTCCTTATTCAGTTATAAGATTTGTGGCCAAATTTGGGATTTTTTATCAACTTTATGAACCGGTTGGGAACTGGTTCAATAGGTTCAGCACCATAGCTGGCTGCCTCTTGTCAGCCATGAGGAACTCTTGACTTTTCTTTGTTCGGTTCTCACTCATCCGGGCTCGGAATTGAGAACCGTTTCTTTTTTTTGTTTCCTTATTCAGTTAGAAACCTTCTGGCCAAATTTGGGATTTTTTATCAACTGTCTAAACTAGTTGGGAGCCGGTTCAACCGGTTCAGCAACATAGCTGGCTGCCTCTGTCAGCCATGAGGAACCCCTGACCTTTCTTTGTCCGGTTCTCATTCATTCGGGCTCGGAATTGAGAACCGTTTCTTTTTTTTGTTTCCTTATTCAGTTATAAGATTTTTGGCCAAATTTGGGATTTTTTATCAACTGTATGAACCAGTTGGGAACCTGTTCAGCCGGTTCAGCAACATAGCTGGCTGCCTCTGTCAGTCATGAGGAACCCCTGAACTTTCTTTGTCCGGTTCTCATTCATTCGGGCTCGGAATTGAGAACCGTTTCTTTTTTTTGTTTCCTTATTCAGTTATAAGCTTTTTGGCCAAATTTGGTATTTTTTATCAACTGTATGAACCGGTTGGGAACCAGTTCATCCGGTTCAGCACCATAGCTGGTTGCCTCTGTCAGCCATGAAGAACTCCTAAACTTTCTTTGTCCAGTTCTCACTCATCCGGGATCAGAATTGAGAACCGTTTCTTTTGTTTGTTTTATTATTCAGTTAAAAACCTTCTGGCCAAATTTAAGATTTTTTATCAATAGGTTGTACCAGTTGAGAACTAGTTCAACCTGTTCTGCTGAAGGACTTTAGGTAGTCCTCAATTTTGGCATTTTTCGAGCCCGCATCCATTGGCGCTTAAACCCATTTGCTATAGGGCACTTGTGAGCCATCTTGAAGGTTTAAGTCAGTGTTTGATTTCAGTTAGTGTGGGCAATTTTGAAGTTATGGGTGGTGTGGTCTAGATGAGTCTAGTTCGATTTGTATGACATTTGGGGAGTCCCTTACCTCATTTCAACCAGCTATATTCCTTTTTGGCACAAGCTTTGATGCTTGATTTTGAATACATGTTGCGAGGCTAACTCACCCTCTATTGTAGCACATGGCTAGGGACCACAGGTATGCATCGTTGGTTTTGATTGTTGAATCATATGCATACATGGTGCTTAATCTTGAATGTTTGTTATGTGTTTATCTGTGTTTGGCTGACCTTTTATGCAGCGCTTGGCTGGGAACCACAGGTACACACCCATTGTTTTGGTTGGTTGAATTCATATGCATGCCAAATACCAATTAGGATTGTGTGATTCATGACATCTATTTAGCTTAGGGTTTCATTTTTTACCCATATGCTCCCACATACCCAATTCATTAGTAGAGACCGAGTTCCGGGCCTAGAGGAGTGCTACCTCGCATGAGGTACCTTCCCAATGGGTAACCTGATCCCCGAACCCAGAATCTAGTTTTCGCAGACCACTTTTTCCATACTGGGGTCATTAGGGGTTTTTGTTCTTACTTAATTTTCCCCATTTTAAAAATAAAAATAAAAAGTAAGTAGCGACTCCATACAACACCGTTCCTCACCGAGGGCGGGTTCTTCAAAACTGGAAAACACAAACTTTTCTTTCTTTTTTTTCTTTTAAAAGCGAGTCGCGCCGGTTCGGTGGATCGGGTGAGGGTCCACAAGGGTCTACATTCTTTTGTAGGACAAAGTTGCAATAATCTGAATCCTTCCATATAAACATTGTTCATTTTGGTCTACATAAAACAAATACCCATTATATATAAATATTGTATGTTTTGGTCTAATGAACTTGTGAGATATGTAGGCATTGTTTACAATAGTCCAATGAGTCAGGTTCGCAAGGTCAAATACCTCTTGAGAGGTTGAATAAACAAAGACGATTCGTTCTAGTCCAATGAACCTATGAGACTGTTCTATGTAGATATTGTCTACAATGATCTAATGAATATGAGGAATGGACTTGCAACATCAAATACCTCTTGTTGTACGGAATAAAAAAAAGCTCAGGTCAAGATCGAATACCATATTGGTCTAATAAATCTTTACATCTTTAAAACGAGTGGTTCTTTGATATCCATTATTTATTTTGGGGTACCTACCCACATTTGACCCCACTAATAAAATGACATGTATAAAGTGTATGAGATTAAAAAAAAAGTTAAAAAATACTTGTCAAATAGGTAAACATGACCCATTGATAAAAAAAATAGTTATCAAATAGGTAAACATAACCCATTTATGAGAAATAATCACATGCATCTCATATATATGTAAATATTACAATTTTCTTTTTATAATTTAAGATTAAATATCAAATATAATTTGTTATTTGATGAAATACCTAACAGTTATCTTAAATAAAAAAAACCCTATCAACTACCCTTGTATTCTCATTATTTAAATATACAAAAAGAGAAAATTTAATATGAAAATTAAATAGATTCAACTACTATATTGGAAAATATGTATGATGTGTTTTGGTAAATCACATTTGGCGATAAATTTTGAAATTTCTTGAGGAAGGAAAACAAAAAAAAAAAAAAAATAAATGTATTTCTTGAAGAAGATATTGTATGAAGGATTTCAATTGATTATAAGCGTTAAATGTAATATTTGATACTTTTTTATTTAAATATTAATTTTGTAAGTAGAAATGTTATGTTAAATAGCATTTGAATATGTAATGATTTATAAGATTTGGATTTTAAAATTTTTTATGAGTTAATTATTAATAAGGATTGAGCTAATTTAGTCATCATTTGTTATCAAATTGTTTTCAATATTTTTATATCATTTTTTTTTTGTGTTCATAGATTAAATTTTATATGTTTTGAAGAAGGTAAACAAAAATTTTATTTCTTGAAGAAGATATTATATGAAGGATTTCAAGCGATTACAAGTGTTAAAAGGTAATATTTGATACTTTATTATTAATTTAAATATAAATTTTGTAGGTAGAACCGTCATGTTAAACTAACGTTTGAATATGTAATAATTCATAAGACATAGATTTTTGGAAATTTTTATGAGTATATTATTGATCAAATTGTGATAATTTAGTCATTTGTTATCAAATTGTTTTTTTTTAATTAAATATTATTCAATCATCTTGTTTTATTTTTGTATTTAGGGATTATAAAGTATTATTCATGACTTTTTAAAATTTTAAATCATACCTTTACTATAAATAAAAATCTAAGAAAAGACATGAAAGAATGCAAAAAGAAAAAAAAGGAAAAAAATGAAATATGTGAGAAAAGGTACAAAGAATGTGAAAAAAAGTAAGAATAATACCCTTTATATATAAATATTGTATGTTTTGGTATAATGAACTTGTAAGATATGTAGGTATTGTTTACAATAGTCCAATGAGTCAGGTTCGCAAAGTCAAATACCTGTTGAGAGGCTGAATAAACAAAGACAATTCGTTCTAGTCCAATGAACCTATGAGATTGTTCTATGTATATATTGTCTATAATGATCTAATGAATATGAGGGATGGACTTGCAACATCAAATACCTCTTGTTGGACCGAATAAAAAAAAGCTCAGGTCAAGATGGAATACCACATTGATCCAATAAATCTTTATATCTTTAAAATGGGTGGCTCTTTGATATCCATTATTTATTTTGGGGTGCCTACCCACATTTGACCCCACTAATAAAATGACATGTATAAAGTGTATGAGATTAAAAAAAAAAAAAAAAAAAATTAAAAATACTTGTCAAATAGGTAAACATGACCCATTGATAAAAAAATAGTTATCAAATAGGTAAACATAACCCATTTATGAGAAATAATCACATGCATCTCATATATATGTAAATATTACAATTTTCTTTTTATAATTTAAGATTAAATATCAAATATAATTTGTTATTTGATGAAATACCTAACCGTTATCTTAAATAAAAAAACCCTATCAACTATCCTTGTATTCTCATTATTTAAATATACAAAAAGAGAAAATTTAATATGAAAATTAAATAGATTCAACTACTATATTGGAAAATATGTATGATGTGTTTTGATAAATCACATTTGGCGATAAATTTTGAAATTTCTTGAGGAAGGAAAAAAAAAACAAAAAACAAAAAAAAATTAAATAAATGTATTTCTTGAAGAAGATATTGTATGAAGGGTTTCAAATGATTATAAGTGTTAAATGTAATATTTGATACTTTTTTATTTAAATATTAATTTTGTAAGTAGAAATGTCATGTTAAATAGAATTTGAATATGTAATGATTTATAAGATTTGGATTTTAAAATTTTTTTTATGAGTTTATTATTAATAAGATTGAGCTAATTTAGTCATCATTTGTTATCAAATTGTTTTCAATATTTTTATATCATTTTTTTGTGTTCATAGATTAAATTTTATATGTTTTGAAGAAGGTAAACAAAAATTTTATTTCTTGAAGAAGATATTATATGAAGGATTGCAAGCGATTACAAGTGTTAAAAGGTAATATTTGGTACTTTTTTTAAAATTTAAATATAAATTTTGTAAGTAGAATCGTCATGTTAAAATAACGTTTGAATATGTAATAATTCATAAGATGTAGATTTTTGGAATTTTTTTATGAGTATGTTATTGATCAAAATGTGATAATTTAGTCATTTGTTATCAAATTGTTTTTTTTTTTTTAAATCAATATTTTTCAGTCATCTTTTTTTATTTTTGTATTTAGGGATTATGAAGTATTATTCATGACTTTTTAAAATTTTAAATCATACCTTTACTATAAACAAAAATGTGAGAAAAGATGTGAAAGAATGCAAAAAGAAGAAAAAAAGATATGAAATATGTGAGAAAAGGTATAAATAATGTGAGATAAGGTACAAAGAATGTAAAAAAATGTAAGAATAATATGAGAAAATGGTACGAACAATGTGAGAAAATGGTACAAACAATGTAAAAAATGATACAAATAATGTGATACATGGTACGAATGATGTGAGAGGGGATACAAATAAAGTGAGGGAGGGTATAGACAATATGAGAAAGAGTACAAATAATAAGAGAAAAGGTATGAGCAATATGAGAAATGGTACAAAAAAATGTAAGACATGATATGAACAATGTGAGATAGGATACGAATAACGTGAGATAAAGTACGAACAATGTGAGTACGGTTACAAAGAATGTGAAATGGTACAAAAAATGTGGGAAAATGTACAAACAATGTGAGTAATGGTAGGAACAATGTAAGACATATGACACAAACAATGTGAGAGAGAGGGTACAAAAAATGTGAAATAGGATACAAACAATGTAAGGAATTATACGAACAATATGAGAAATGATACAAAGAATATGAAGAATGATACAAACAATGTGAGACATAGTACGCAAAATGTGAGAAAATGTACGAAAAATGTGAGACATGGAAAAAAGAATGTGAGATAGGGTACAAATTGTAAGAAAACCCAAATCACTTTATTCCCTATCCCAAAATCAAGTTAAGTGCATGCAAAAACTTTCCTAGACTTTTCTAAATCCTATGCACAACGTAAGCAAACATCTTGAAACTTTAACAAGATTTAAAAATCAAAAGAGAAAAACTTTACATTGATTTGGTTATTCTCAAATCAAGTCCATGCGGTGAAATTGAAGTCTAAAGTATCCAGAGGACTCAATGACTCAAACTCAATCTTAACACCTCAAAGGTGGGTTTTTGGAAGGGGAAAGACTATTGCTATCTACAAACTAGATAATAGAAGACAACTGTCTTAAAAACCCTAACCCTTAAGAAGGTATTTATAAGGTTCCCTAATTGGGCTTAAGTTACTTAAGCTTACCATGAGCTTAAGTCACTTAATTTAGCTCAAGATGGGTCCTAATTGATTAATTACATGACCCTATTAGGTTGATTGATTAATCAACCTAATAGGGCCACATAATTAATCAATTAACTCAATCCAGAGATTTTTTTCACTTACCTTTTTGTAACCTTACATAATTACAAAAAAAAAAAAAAATACTCTTATGCAAGAAATACCTTTTTGTAATCATGTCATCAAGGAATATGAACTTGAGTGGGGACCACTAAGACCCATATGATAGTACTGACTCCTTCATAATCCAATTTTGAAGTTAACTCAACATTCCACTATAGAGAATTAACTGCACTCCAATATTCTATGTATAATACAATGAGACACCAAGTGCTCTAATTTGTGACCTATTAGCCACTATATATAGTCTTCCTATAAACTAGTTGTCCATATTCTAATAAGGTAAAAACTATTAGCCTTTCAAGAATACATTTGTAATCTTTGAGTTACATGTGGTCAAATGACATACTATAACTCACTAAGAGCATACGTCAAATTCCATTAAAGAAATTACAATGAGCCCATAGATTTCATGATCACACATCCTTGGAATCACCTAAGGGGACACACTCTTTTAAAGTCCATGAGATATACTATATACTATATGTGCTATTTATTACTATTTAAGGTAGTGGTTAGATATGTCCCTACTCCAACGATATGTGAACCCTAATGAACTATTAAATAGATGTTATACCCTTGAACTTAAAACTATGTCATGAAATAAGGGTTAGATGTCTTTAACTTAGCATGTTATCCAAGGGTCATGATAGATACAATCCAATGAGAAATGTTAAGAAAGTTGTTAAGTTTTAATGGATTGCATGAGTGACTAAGGATTTTAAAAATATTTGATTAGTGTTTTTAGTGAGCATAGGGTCTAGATGAGATTTTTTTTAGTTATGTGTTATGTTAGATGGGGATTTAACATAAGCACTCATATTCTTCATCTTCTTATCATGTTGCACATTTTTTTTTATATGGTGAGAAGACTAGACATGAAATTTAGAGAAGAAAGTTCATTTTATGGAAACCAACGTGAATGAGACAATAGATTCTAAATCAATTTTGGAGATGATCTATATTCATTACCCATGTTTGGGTAATGTTGTTTTAATTGAATTCAAAATGTGTTTTTGAATTCATATAATTTGAGAGAGATCTATCAGTTGATTTAAATTCAAACATGTATTTATCTTACACCAGATTATATTCTATATAAAAAAAGTGACCATTGGTACAAGTTACTAATCAAATCATCAAACCTCTACTAAGAGATATTTATTCTATACTATCTATATGTAAAAGCAAAATAGATTATAATAAAAAAACTTTATTCATTCTCCAAATGACATGACATATGAATCTTGGAAAATCATCATAGGAAGTCAATAAACATGTAAAATGTTCACTAGGATGTACTAATAAAATAAGATCTTTAAGAATGAAAACACATTCAAATTGTGCCTTACCTTAAAACCTAATTCAATAGGTACATATGATACAAACTACATTGAAATCTAATTTTAAAAGGCATTAAAAAACATTAAAAGATTTATGTAAAATTGATTTATATACTATTAGATCACTTTTTTGCCATTGGATTAAGGGTTCTCCTTCTTATTTAAACCCATATTTTCATTTTAGGTTGTGAAGAACACTAGTAATCATTTTCTCATTCCCTTGAGCTTTCTCTTCAATGCATGGTGGGCATGTTTGGTTGACAAGAAAATCCTTTCCATTTTTTTATCTTCAAATAAGCTTTCCTATTGGATTTTCTAAAAAAAAAAAAAAAAAAATTATGGGTTAATTTATTAGGGTTCTACCATCCATTTCTTTTGTTTTCATTTGGTTTAGGTTTGAGTTAAAACCCATTTTCATTTGTGTGAGTTCAAGAAGAGGTTGAGATTGAGCTTGGTGTGAACTCCAAGTGTGCTTCAGAAGAAAAAGGTGGGTAGTTGAAGTTGAAGGGTGCTAGTCAAGTGGTCTAGGAAGGATTAATGGACTTGAGTTATGTAAAACCTTGTACTTAGTTGTTGTTCTTCATAGTGGATGTTTTTTTATCGCTTGTAAGCTCGTGATTTTTGAACTCTTCAGAGATTTCCCATGTGAAATCTTGGTGTTATCGCCTTATTCTCTCTATTTCTTCATTAGTTAATTTTCTTGGTGCTTATCTTGGTGGAGAAATTTATCCTATTTTAATGAGTGGATTAGTAGGCAATTGATTACTACTCAAAACATGCTATTTTGTAGCTTGTAATTAGCTCTTTTAAACACCCTTGAGTAGTAATTATTACCTTTTAACCCAATTAACATGTTAGGGACCCTTGCAATCGTTTCTAACAATTGTGTTAAGTTTTGGTGCTTTTTGATAGCTTTATGCTCACCAAAGCAATTTAAGAATGAGGGAGAGCTATTTATAGTTCATGGCAAAGCTTTTGAAAGCTTAAATTTATGAAGAAATCAAGCTATGGAGCCTCATAATCCTTTGCCTTAGTCGTTTAAAGTATATAAGGAAAGAACAATGGAGAAGAGAAAACAGGGGATGAAAATAGGGGACACAGCTTCAGTCTTTCATTGCACTTTTGGAGCACTTCCCGAAGTCAATTTTCTACATTCTATATACCATTTCAAATCTCAGAAAGTCAAGAATCCAACGGTTCAAACCATGTACAATTTGGAGCTGAAATGAGAAAGATATGGCCTTCGGAAGACAACTGCATCAAGCTGAGGGACAATTTCGCACGATGGAAATCAAGGTGCGAATTCCTCAGTTCAAGGTGCGAAAATTTCGCACACCTCAGTCCAAAGTGCGAAAATTTCGCACACCTCAAACCAAAGTGCGAAATTGGAACTCCAGCGTGCGAAAATTGGATATTTTTGCCGACTCTTTTTCTTATGATATTTTTGTGTCTAAATTTCCATTTTCTCCTTGTATTCAGCCACTTATGTAATTCCTTAGCTAGGAAGTATCCAAGGAAGGGTAAAATTACTTTCCTATATAAATTCTCTTGTAATCACTGAAATTGGATCTTTCGGGGAGCTTTCTCCAGGAGACCAACTGATGTAAATTTGATACTTAGTGAAATACAGAGATCTCTTTTGCTTTCTTTTTCTCTCTACTATTTTCTATTTTCTTGGAAGCCAAACACCCTCTGAGGATGTTTTCCTAGAGGATGAGAGGCTAAACCAATAGTTTCTTGGAGTGACGGAAGCTAGGTGAAAAGTCCAGATTAAAAGGTGGAAAGTTTCCGTGCATTAAATTCAGGTAGTTGGAGTCCATAAATGGCTTCTAAAGCCAAGGTTTTGCCTTAAATCCCTTGGATTCACTTTGACTGGCCAATACATGGTAAGCTTAAGGTCTCTGTGGATGCTTATTGCTAGATCCATATCAGTCCATTAGTTATCATGTACGAGCCATTGGAAAGTGATTCAAGGTGATAGCCCATAGTGTCTTAAGCCATTAATGGACCTTGACTACCATATCTATTGACTTTTTATGGATTAAATCTTCACTGTCAAACCTATACCGGTTCGGGAAATAACTATAGGTTAAATCCCTAATGCGAGGAGAAAAATCCGAAATTTTCCACTTTGCATCTTGAACTTGACCCTAGCAACCTTTAGCTCCGGGAGACTTTCTTTCTTCCACTTTTTATATAGTTCTATGTGAGTTTAGTTTTAATCAACACTTTCAAAACAATTTTATTTTCTTTTAAATTTCAAGTTTGTGCTAAAGGAAATCATCAGAATCAACTTCTAATTTAGAGGCTGTCACTGATAGAGTGAAAACCCATCCCTGAGTTCGACCCTAGAGCTGCTATACTATAGTAGCTTTGCTACGCCAGTATAAGGTCATAGGTTTTATAAATGTTTTTGATTAAAAGACCCGGCTGGGCAATGAATCAAATGGCGCCGTTGCCGGGGATGGTGCCACAATACAGTGATACAACCTTTTAGAGGCTACTTGTGATTTTCATCACAAGTTTGGTGAATTCCTTTTTCACTAATTTCATTTTCTTTCATTTTCCTTTTGTTAATTTTATTTTCTTTTTCTTCCTAACTTTAATTTTTTTTCTAGTTTCCTTTTTGTTTTTGTTTTTTTTTATTATTACAGGAATTGTAACTTGTGCATGCCCTATTGGATTAGGGACCAAGAGGGAAGATTAGTAAGGATTGAGAATCCTCAAGACACAGAGTTGGATATCTATGTAAATATCATGGACCCTCCACCAAAGGATCAGAATTCTCAACAAGGTCAAGGGGGTAATCCCAATGCATACCTATCCATGAGGGATAGAATGCATCCCCCAAGGATGAGTGCACCCTCATGCATCCTGCCCCCTCTTGAGCAGTTGGTTATAAGGCCCCATATTGTGCCCCTCCTACCAACTTTCCATGGAATGGAGAGTGAGAATCCATATTCTCACATCAAGGAGTTTGAGGAGGTGTGTAATACCTTTAGAGAGGGAGGAGCTTCAATAGACTTGATGAGACTCAAGCTATTCCCTTTCACTTTGAAGGACAAGGCAAAAATATGGCTTAATTCTTTAAGGCCAAGGAGCATAAGGAATTGGGTTGATCTTTAGGCTGAGTTTTTGAAAAAAAATTTCCCCACCCATAGGACCAATGGGTTGAAGAGACAAATCTCAAATTTTTCTGCTAAAGAAAATGAGAAGTTCCATGAATGTTGGGAAAGGTATATGGAGGCCATCAATGCTTGTCCTCATCATGGTTTTGATACATGGCTCTTAGTGAGCTATTTTTATGATGGAATGTCTTCTTCCATGAAGCAAATTCTTGAAACCATGTGTGGGGGAGATTTTATGAGTAAGAATCCTCGAAGAAGCCATGGACTTTTTAAGTTACGTGGCTGAGGTGTCAAGAGGATGGGATGAGCCCAACTCAAGAGAGAAAGGAAAGTTTCCCTCTCAACAAACCCAAAATCCAAAGGCTGGAATGTACATGTTGAGTGAAGACGTGGACATGAAAGCTAAAGTGGCAACATTAGCTAGGAGGTTGGAAGAACTTGAGTTGAAAAAGATACATGAAGTCCAAGCCATTTCCGATACCCAAGTCCATGTCATGCCATGCACCATTTGCCAATCATGTGATCATGTGGTAGATGAGTGTCCAACCAAGCCAGCTGTGAGAGAGATGTTAGGTGATCAAGTAAATGTTGTGGGGCAATTTAGGCCCAACAACAGTGCATCTTATGGAAACACCTATAATTCAAGCTGGAGAAACCACCCAAATTTTTCTTGGAGAGCAAGGCCACCTCCATACCAACCACAAGGCCAAACCCAAGTACCTCAACAACCATCTTCAGTGGAGCAAGCCATTGTAAACCTGAGCAAAGTCATGGGTGACTTTGTGGGTGAACAAAAGGAAATCAATTCCCAATTGCATCAAAAGATTGAAAATGTTGAGAGTTCTCAAATAAAGAGAATGAAGGGGATGCAAAATGATCTATCTCAGAAGATAGATAATATTCAGTACTCCATCTCTAGGCTTACCAACCTAAACACAGTGATTGAGAAAGGAAAGTTCCCCTCTCAACCAAGCCAAAATCCCAAGGGTGTTCATGAAGTTGAAACCCAAGATGGTGAGTCTTCAAATTTGAGAGAGGTCAAAGTTGTGATCACTTTGAGGAGTGGGAAGGAGGTTGATCAACCCTTGCCTAATGTGGGGCCTGATGAAGAACTCAGATCAAAGAGACCCTTGATTAAAGAGGGCAATAACCAAGAAGAGCAGAGTGGGAAGAAAAGTGCATCCAAATCAAGCATTGAAGAAGAACCAAGGATAGTGATTAAGGAGGATATGATGAAGAAACATATGCCTCCCCCTTTTCCTCAAGCTTTACATGGAAAGAAAGAAATCAAGAATTCATCAGAAATTCTTGAAGTGCTGAGACAAGTGAAGGTGAATATACCTTTACTTGATATGATCAAGCAAGTCCCCACATATGCAAATTTTCTAAAGGACTTGTGCACAGTCAAGAGAGGTTTACAGGTGACAAAGAATGCATTCCTCACTGAGCAAGTAAGTGCTATCATTCAGAGTAAGTCCCCAGTTAAGTATAAAGATCCGGGATGTCCCACCATATCAGTCAACATTGGAGGGACACATGTGGAAAAAGCTTTACTAGACTTGGGAGCAAGTGTGAATTTGCTCCCATACTCTGTCTATAAACAACTGGGACTTGGAGGATTAAAGCCCACAACCATGACCTTCTCCTTAGCTGATAGGTCGGTCAAAATCCCAAGGGGAGTGATAGAGGATGTTCTAGTTCAAGTGGACAAATTCTACTATCCTGTGGATTTTGTGGTGCTTGATACTGATTCCTCTGTCAAGGAAGAAAATTATGTGCCAATCATCCTAGGGAGGCCTTTCCTAGCTACCTCTAATGCTATCATTAATTATAGGAATGGGGTGATTCAACTCACATTTGGAAACATGACCTTGGAATTAAATATATTCCACCTATGTAAGAGGCATCTTTACCCTAAAGAGGAGGAAGGATTTGAGGAGGTGTGCTTGATCAACACTTTGGTTGAAGAGCACTGTGACAAGAGTTTAGAGGAGAGCTTGAATGAAAACCTGGAAGTCCTTGAAGATGGGTTCCCTGAACCCTCTGATGTGCTAGCCATTATGTCTCCTTGGAGGAGACGGGAAGAGATCTTACCACTGTTCAACCATGAAGACTCACAAGGAGTTGCTGTGGAGGACCCTCCAAAGCTTATTTTAAAGCCACTTCCTGTGGAGTTGAAGTATGCATACTTGGAGGATGATGAGAAATGTCCAGTGGTGGTTTCCTCAACCCTCACTAGTGATCAAGAGGATAGTCTTTTAGGAGTCCTCAGAAAATGTAAGAAAGCCATTGGATGGCAAATTTCTGATCTGAAAGGGATTAGCCCTTTGGTGTGCACCCACCATATTTATATGGAGGATGATGCAAAACCAGTGAGGCAACCCCAAAGGAGACTGAATCCTCACATGCAAGAGGTGGTGAGGAGTGAAGTTTTGAAGCTACTTCAAGCTGGGATCATATATCCCATTTCAGACAGCTTGTGGGTGAGTCCCACCCAAGTAGTCCCAAAGAAATCTGGAATCACTGTGATCTAGAATGAGAAAGGGGAGGAAGTCTCTACACGTCCTACCTCAGGATGGAGGGTGTGTATAGACTATAGGAGGTTGAATTCAGTAACTAGGAAGGACCATTTTCCATTGCCTTTCATGGACCAAGTCCTTGAGAGAGTCTCAGGACATCCTTTCTATTGTTTTCTAGATGGTTATTCAGGGTACTTCCAAATAGAAATTGATTTGGAAGATCAAGAAAAGACAACCTTCACTTGTCCCTTTGGTACTTTTGCATATAGGAGAATGCCCTTTGGTCTATGTAATGCTCCTGCAACTTTCCAAAGATGTATGCTAAGCATCTTCAGTGATATGGTGGAACGCATCATGGAAGTTTTCATGGATGACATCACTGTTTATGGAAGCTCTTATGAGGAGTGTTTGTTGCATTTAGAAGCTGTTCTCCATAGATGTATTGAGAAAGACCTAGTGCTAAATTGGGAGAAGTGCCATTTTATGGTACAAAAAGGAATTGTCTTAGGACATATCATCTCCAAAAATGGCATTGAGGTAGATAAGGCAAAGGTGGAGCTGATTGTTAAGTTGCCACCTCCCACAAATGTTAAAGGAATTAGGCAATTCCTTGGACATGCCGGGTTTTATAGAAGGTTCATTAAGGATTTCTCAAAAATCTCAAAACCTCTTTGTGAACTCTTGGTAAAGGATGCCAAGTTTGTGTGGGATGAGAAGTGTCAGAGAAGTTTTGAGGAATTGAAGCAATTCCTCACAACTGCACCAATAGTCGAGCCCCAAATTGGAAATTACCTTTTGAGGTAATGTGTGATTCAAGTGATCTTGCTATGGGGGTTGTTTTGGGGCAAAGAGAGGATGGAAAGCCCTATGTGATCTATTATGCAAGCAAAACTTTGAATGAGGCCCAAAAGAACTACACAACTACTGAGAAGGAGTTGTTGGCAGTAGTTTTTGCCTTGGATAAGTTTCGTGCTTATTTGGTAGGGTCCTCTATAGTGGTGTTCACTGACCATTCTGCTTTGAAATACTTGTTAACCAAGCAAGATGCCAAGGCAAGATTGATAAGATGGATTCTTTTGCTCCAAGAATTTAATCTCCAAATCAGGGATAAAAATGGGGTAGAAAATGTGGTAGCTGACCACTTGTCCAGACTTGTGATAGCACATGACTCACATGGTCTGCCTATCAATGATGACTTCCCTGAGGAGTCTCTCATGTTAGTAGATGTAGCTCCATGGTATTCTCACATTGCAAACTTTTTGGTTACTGGAGAAGTACCAAGTGAGTGGAGTGCCCAAGATAAGAGGCATTTCTTTGCTAAGATCCATGCCTATTATTGGGAGGAACCTTTTCTTTTCAAATATTGTGCAGACCAAATTATAAGGAAATGTGTTCCTGAGCAAGAGCAATTGGGAATTCTTTCCCATTGCCATGATAGTGCATGTGGAGGTCATTTTGCCTCCCAGAAAACAGCTATGAAAGTGATCCAATCAGGCTTCTGGTGGCCCTCTCTTTTCAAGGATGCCCACTCTATGTGCAAGGGATGTGATCGGTGTCAAAGGCTTGGTAAGCTAACACGCCGAAATATGATGCCCTTGAACCCCATCTTAATAGTGGATATCTTTGATGTCTGGGGATAGACTTCATGGGACCATTTCCAATGTCATTTGGACATTCCTACATTTTGGTGGGAGTGGATTATGTCTCTAAGTGGGTAGAAGCAATCCCATGTAGGAGCAATGATCATAAGGTGGTACTTAAATTCCTCAAGGACAACATCTTTGCAAGATTTGGAGTGCCAAAGGCCATTATAAGTGACGGGGGAACCCACTTTTGCAATAAACCTTTTGAGACTCTTCTAGCCAAGTATGGGGTTAAGCACAAGGTAGCTACACCTTATCACCCTCAAACAAGTGGCCAAGTTGAGTTAGCCAACCGTGAGATCAAGAATATATTGATGAAGGTGGTCAATGTGAATAGGAAGGATTGGTCTATCAAGCTCCTGGATTCCTTATGGGCTTATAGGACCGCTTACAAGACCATTCTAGGAATGTCTCCCTATCGCCTTGTTTATGGCAAAGCGTGTCATCTTCCAGTAGAGGTTGAGTATAAAGCATGGTGGGCAATCAAAAAGCTCAACATGGATTTGACAAGAGCCGGGTTAAAGAGATGTTTGGATTTGAATGAATTGGAGGAAATGAGGAATGATGCATACCTCAATTCACAAATTGCAAAAGCAAGATTGAAAAAATGGCATGATCAATTGGTAAATCAGAAGAATTTTACCAAAGGACAAAAAGTTTTGCTTTATGACTCTAAACTTCATCTCTTTCCAAGAAAATTGAAATCCAGGTGGACGGGTCCTTTCATAATTCATCAAGTGCATCCCAACGGAGTGGTGGAAATATTCAATCCCACAGGCAATCAAACCTTCAAAGTCAATGGCCATCGTCTCAAGCCATTCATAGAGCCTTACAGTACAGGACAAGGAGGAGATCAACCTCCTTGAACCACCACAACTCTGAGGGAAAGCAGGGTATCATGGGCTAAATAAGTCCATGAATTTTTTGTTATAATTTTATAGTTATATCATTATTTTTATTTCTTTTTATTATAATTTTTCCTCAATCTTAGTTTATTTTGTCTTACTTCAAGTCAATTTTGATGATCAATTTCAGAAAAAAATCATGAAAGATGGGGAGAACTCTTCAAAGCAAGACAGGGGAGTAAAACCAAGGAAACAGAGCACCTGATTTCAAGGTGCGAAAATTTCGCACACCCCAAAACCAAGGTGCAAATTCCTCGGTCCAAAGGGAGCCATTTTCGCACACCCCAAAACCAAGGTGCGAAATTTATTTCAAGGTGCGAAAAATGATTTCAAGGTGCGAATTCCCTAAAAGCCATTTTCGCACACCACTGTTCAAGGTGCGAAATCCCCTTCTGGCACACGAGTGCCATTTTCGCACACCTTAAGCCACTTTTCGCACCGTGCGAAACAAGGTGCGAAAATTTTGCACACCACTATTCAAGGTGCGAAAATTTCACACACCTCATTTCAAGGTGCGAATTCCTTAGTCCAAGGGGTGGGATTTTCGCACACCTAATTTCAAGGTGCGAAATTTGCAGACCAAGGTGCGAAAATTTCGCACGGTAAAATTTTAAGTTTCAAAAATTTTAAACGGACTTTTAAATTAAAATTTTACCCCCGAAATTGTGCCTAACGTCCAAAAACGACTTTTCGGTTGCCTTGGAAAATTTTAAAACATCAAAAACTCCCTAAACCTCATTCCTATATAAGCCCTTGAAGTCCAGAAGCTCAAAGGACTCCCCCACGCACCAGCTGAGAAGCCTCTGGAATCCCGAACAGTCACCTCCCTCCATTTCGGCCATGGCGAAGACCAGAGGAGGCCTTTCCGCCTCCCCATCCTCACCGACACCTCGACCACATCGAGCCGCCATGGGAGGCGCAGCCGCCACTGTTCGAGGCCCCGCCATTCCCCCATCCGAGGGGGGGCCCTTCTCGGCGCCGATACCCCACCAGGAGGCCACCCACGGACCCTGTGCCACCAGCCGATCAAGCCACGAGCTCTGTTTCTCGGCCCCCAGCAAAGAGAACCAAGTTCTCGGGTCCTGGAGAGCCATCCCACGCACCTCAGCCAGAGCCACCTACAGAGGACTCTCGGATTCCTCGTGGATATTCCTCCCGAGACCGTTATCAGGCGTCCCATGATAGCCGGACCACCGATAGAGGGCAACTTGGATTGCAGAGATCGACCCTTCCACTCCGAGACCTACTTTGATATAGAGGCCCTCAGACAGCAGCCAGAGCTCAGAGATTCATTCCGACTGCTGCAGAGGTATCACATGGAGGATCTTCTCGCTCCTAGGCAATTCTACTATCCCAGAGTAGTTATAGATTTTTATCAATCTATGACTACTCGAGGCCTCCGCAATCCTACTCTCATCCAATTTACCATAGATGGACGCCAGGGTGCCATTGGAGCTCGTCACATTGCTGAGGCCTTCCGTATACCTTATGAGCCTGTGATTCAGGCAGACTTCAGGGTGTGGTCCTCATTCTCTCAGAGTGACATGGTCCGTATTTTGTCCAGGAGGACTTCTACAGCCTCGGTATTGACTAGGAGAGAGCTTCCATCTGGGATGCTCCTTATTGATGTGCTCCTGCGTGCCAACCTTTTCCCCCTTCAGCATAAAGTTCAGAGGAGAGGAGCTATACTTGAGGCGTTATTTAGGATTTCGAGGGCTATTTCTTGGGCCTCATCATTTGATTATGACTTATCTTCTTCATTTTGAAGAGAAAGTCCATCGAAGAAGCTTCGAGAGGGCGAGATGGCATCCCATTACTATTTCCGAGGCTCCTCTGCCAGATTTTAGAGCACCTGGGCTATCCTGAAGAGCCCCGTCTTGAGAGGCGCCGCCATTGCAGAGAGGACTTCTCTCTCGACAAATGGCATCACTTGGCAGCCTACTTTGCACCCCAGGGAGCCCCAGCTGTGCCTGCACCTCCAGAGCTACCCCAAGATGAGCAGATGCCTCAGGCCCAGCAGGATGAGATTCTCACAGAGACCACACCTCCTGCCCCTGCAGCACACCCCTCAGTGCATAGTCCTGAACCTATACATCCTATTTCTCCTCTCACTCAGGGTGCTCCACCAGTCATACCAGCTACCCCAGCACCTCCTCCTTCATCTGAGCCCATTGTCACCGTTTCTCTTGCGGAATTCAGAGGCTTAGTGCACTCATTGCAAGACACTGAGTACTACTCAAGATTCTCTCATTCAGCAGATGGCCACTATTCGTGCACACCAGGATCAGATCATTGCTACTCAGGCCCAGCATACCACGATCCTTCATCAAATTCAGCAGCATCTGAGTATGCAGACACCTCTTGGGCATGATAGATCTGCACCATCCGAGCCTCTAGTGCCAGATGAGGAGAGCTTGCCAGCTGAGCAGCCCATACCAGAGGAGGAGATCAGAGCAGAGCCATCACATGACCCCACTCATATCTGATATTTTTATGTTTTACTTACTTTTTATATTAGACTTGTAAATCCCATCTTTTGCATGTGTTATAAACTGGGATTGGAAATATTACTTGAAATCATACATTGTATATTTCTTTTCCAAGTAATATATATATATATATATCCTTTTTTATTATATTCCCTTTTCTCATTACTCTTTTGTCCTTGGAACATGTGGTTTAAGGTACTCCATACCTCTTTTACACTCAGACTTTGTCTCACTCAGGAGGTACCACTTCCTCCCTTTATTTTTAATCGCTTTTGAAACATTGAGGACAATGTTCAACTTGGTTGGGGGGAGAGTTGAGAAAGGAAGTTTTGTTGTTAATACTAAGTCATTTTGGTATTTTAGTTGATTTTTGCTTAAAATTTAAAATTTTTAAAAGTTTTTTGAATCATTCTCTATGGTTGTTAAAGATAATTTCTCAAAAATAAAATAGGATAAGTCGAGTTTTAACTTAATTATTTAAGTCTTAGAGTTTGTTTTATGCTTTCAAAGTTGATAATCTATTGAAGCCTCTTTGATTTCGAACTTTCTTCTTCCATTTCGAGCTTTACACACACTGTGCACATTAGCTCCCGGATATATGATGTAAAACTTTCTCACCTTCTAAGCTTAGGAAAATTTTGACTTGGTTCATTACTTAACCTCTCTTTAATAGTGTTGGGACACCTCATAAAGACCAATGAGTCTTTCAAAAAAAAAAAAAATGATAATAATAATAATAATAATAATAATAATAATAATAATAATAATAAAGAAGAAGAAAGAAAAATAAGCTTCTATTCTTTCCTTGAAACCTAAGCATGATCCGAAGGGGTGGCGAAAGCCTTTAAAACCCGATGCCCTAAACCTTGATTGGTTGGGAGTCATCGATCCTCTGCTTGCTACATAGGTGAATTGGTTAAGATTAGTGAGTAAAAAGAATTGTGAATAAGAAGGTGCGTTCCTAACCTATTAAGAGTTGACTAATTTTACCAGTGTTCGAGAAAAGCTTAGGTTGGAGGGTGAGGATAGTTGTATATACTATATCCGGAAGCTAATCTCATTAACACTTAGCTTATTATGGAAAAGTTTGATTTGGAACCTTGAGAGTAGAGATTCTTTTGATACTTAATTGCATAATCTCCACTCTTTGTACTTTTTGTTTAAGTTTTAGCTTTGACAACTCCTATTGTATTTTGAATCTTCATATCTTTAGGTCACCATGTGAGATGTGTTTTGATATCAGTCATGCCACTCAATTATTTTTTGGAATGATTTGCATGACCTCTTTTATGTATATTATTACGTTTGCTTAGTTTTTCTCTCCTTAATTGCTAAGGGACTAGCAATATGTCGGTTGGGGGGAGTGATTACTACTCAAAACATGCTATTTTGTAGCTTGTAATTAGCTCTTTTAAACACCCTTGAGTAGTAATTATTACATTTTAACCCAATTAACATGTTAGGGACCCTTGCAATCGTTTCTAACAATTGTGTTAAGTTTTGGTGCTTTTTGATAGCTTTATGCTCACCAAAGCAATTTAAGAATGAGGGAGAGCTATTTATAGTTCATGGCAAAGCTTTTGAAAGCTTAAATTTATGAAGAAATCAAGCTATGGAGCCTCATAATCCTTTGCCTTAGTCGTTTAAAGTATATAAGGAAAGAACAATGGAGAAGAGAAAACAGGGGATGAAAACAGGGGACACAGCTGCAGTCTTTCATTGCACTTTTGGAGCACTTTCCGAAGTCCATTTTCTACATTCTATATACCATTTCAAAGCTCAGAAAGTCAAGAATCCAAAGGTTCAAACCATGTACGATTTGGAGCTGAAATGAGAAAGATATGGCCTTCGGAAGACAACTGCATCAAGCTGAGGGACAATTTCGCACGATGGAAATCAAGGTGCGAATTCCTCAGTTCAAGGTGCGAAAATTTCGCACACCTCAGTCCAAAGTGTGAAAATTTCGCACACCTCAAACCAAAGTGCGAAGTTGGAACTCCAGCGTGCGAAAATTGGATATTTTTGCCGACTCTTTTTCTTCTGATATTTTTGTGTCTAAATTTCCATTTTCTCCTTGTATTCAGCCACTTATGTAATTCCTTAGCTAGGAAGTCTCCAAGGAAGGGTAAAATTACATTCCTATATAAATTCTCTTGTAATCACTGAAATTGGATCTTTCGGGGAGCTTTCTCCAGGAGACCAACTGATGTAAATTTGATACTTAGTGAAATACAGAGATCTCTTTTGCTTTCTTTTTCTCTCTACTATTTTCTATTTTCTTGGAAGCCAAACACCCTCCCGAGGATGTTTTCCCAGAGGATGAGAGGCTAAACCAATAGTTTCTTGGAGTGACGGAAGCTAGGTGAAAAGTCCAGATTAAAAGGTGGAAAGTTTCCGTGCATTAAATTCAGGTAGTTGGAGTCCATAAATGGCTTCTAAAGCCAAGGTTTTGCCTTAAATCCCTTGGATTCACTTTGACTGGCCAATACATGGTAAGCTTAAGGTCTCTGTGGATGCTTATTGCTAGATCCATATCAGTCCATTAGTTATCATGTACGAGCCATTGGAAAGTGATTCAAGGTGATAGCCCATAGTGTCTTAAGCCATTAATGGACCTTGACTACCATATCTATTGACTTTTTATGGATTAAATCTTCACTGTCAAACCTATACCGGTTCGGGAAATAACTATAGGTTAAATCCCCAATGCGAGGAGAAAAATCCGAAATTTTCCACTTTGCATCTTGAACTTGACCCTAGCAACCTTTAGCTCCGGGAGACTTTCTTTCTTCCACTTTTTATATAGTTCTATGTGAGTTTAGTTTTAATCAACACTTTCAAAACAATTTTATTTTCTTTTAAATTTCAAGTTTGTGCTAAAGGAAATCATCAGAATCAACTTCTAATTTAGAGGCTGTCACTGATAGAGTGAAAACCCATCCCTGAGTTCGACCCTAGAGCTGCTATACTATAGTAGCTTTGCTACGCCAGTATAAGGTCATAGGTTTTATAAATGTTTTTGATTAAAAGACCCGGCTGGGCAATGAATCAGCAATATGAGCTTAAATTTGATGGTCTTATCTTTGAAATAAATGGTTTTAGAATTTTTAGCTTTTTTTTTAGTTCGAAGTAAAGGGTATTTGGAGTGGTGTTTAAAATAGTTGGAATTAATGAAAACTCTTATTGGGGAGTATCATTAGATTTGTATATGAATTGCATTGATATACTTGTTTAGAGAGTGTTTGATGCATTCATTCTTGCATGTGATTTGACTTGTTTATTGTAAAGAATTCAAGGAGAAAAATATTAATAGTAAAAAATTTGAGGAGGAAGAATCATTATTAGGGGATGATTGCTAATCTATATTGTCCTGAATACTAAACATCAATTATATAGCAACTCTGGCCAATAAAAACCAGAAATAGAGTTACTACAATTTTCGTAGTCTTCGAGTATTGTCCTTAATGAACTAGCCAATGGAAGTTGTCAAAACTAAGTGAAGAAAATGGGGGTTTTTTTTTATTTATTTATTTTTATCTAATTCTTTAAATTGAGAATATATGAAATTGATTTGAATAAATTTGAATTCACTAAAATAAACCTAATTAAATTTCAAGAGCATTATTGATTTCTAACTCAAATGATTCAAGATGGTGTTTCCACAATCCAACTTTGAGCATAAGGTATTCAGAATGTATTATCAAACATGATCAATGTGATCAATCCAACTTCATTTAATCCATTATTAAGTCTGATACACCATTATTTCCCTTTGACACTAATCTTAGGTTTTCATGTTTCACATCCCTAAAATGACTTTTTAGCCTTTCATGGGTGTGTTTTCACATAAAAAATCATTAAAGAAAGATAAAGACCATTCTTGAATTTAAAGAAACTAGAAACCATAATTTTATTAATCTAAAGAGAAGAAAAACCAACTAAGATACTTCAATGTCTTTTTTTCTCCCAAAAATCTTCAAAGAATTCTTTGTCTCTTTCCGAAACCTAAAATTAGGGTTTTTATAGCAAAAGCAAAAACTAACTTGTGACATACTTATTTTCTAAAATTACCTAAAAATAACTAAAAAAGATAATAAAATTTTGATTTCTAGTTGTGCGGGGCCACTTAGGCCTGATGTAGTGCCCAAGATGCAATTCCAAGGTGTAGGAGGTGAAAATCTCAAAGTGGTAGTGGTCCATTTTGATTTAGCGTGATTTTGAAATGGATTTCAAAATGGTAAGTTGTGATATTTCCTTTGGCAATTTACAATTTCGAATTAGGGCCTATTTCAAAATGGATTTTGAAATCATATGTTGAGATCTTCTATTGTTAGTGAGTGATGAAATTTGGGTCATTTTAAAATCATAAGTTGAATTTCAAAATCACCATTTCAAATTTGAAATGCTCCTTCATCGTTTTAGCCTTAATTTGTGCAGCGTTTGATGATTTGGACTCCTGACTTCTTAAGCTTCAAAAAGATAGATAGCTTGCCTAAAATTGATCATGAAAAGTGCTTTAAAATTTACCTTAAAGTGAAAGTATGTGTAGTTGCTAGATCTTAAACTCTAATTCCCATATTTAACTCTAACCTTCTTTCTCACGTTTTCTTGCCCTTCATCTTTCTCCATAACCTTCATTTATCATCTCACATACCATGCATTACACCATTTTCATTTTCCAAAGCTCTCATCAAGCTTCACAATCCTTGGAGCTCCTTTTATGTATATTTAGCCCCTTCACTACCATAGCTAAAAGTAGCTTTTGCAACTTGCATCATTTTCACCTCTTAAACCTAGAATTTAACTCAAGATATACGTTAGACTTATGGCTAGGATCTTATCAATAATTCAAGTTAAGTTGTGTGAGTCGAACCTTTATATTGAATAACTCATTCTTTATATGTGCCAATAAAGCACAATTTATAGAATCAAGGTACCTTTTCAAATTGTTAAAAAACACTTATTCACCACACACATGCTCCCCTATAGGTGTAATTCATAGTTAAGATTCTTCCACAATTAGTACTAGATTGGGTTTATGCTACAAAAATCATTTTTTAGTCATTAAATCTCAAATATGAAACCTCGTCAAGAGGGTACTTCTATTGGGAGACCACTTTTTTTAATCATCAAAAATCATTCTCATTGGAAAGCAAGAATACATTATTTTTTTCAAAATACAAAGCAAAAAGGTTTGAAATACCATTAAATTTGGTTAGTCTCCACCTAAGGTGTTGGATAGAGAAGGTAGACTAACATATGTTGTCAAGCTTAATTTGAAATGGTATAGAAGTGAAAATGATGCTAATAAGAACAATGCAAAGGTCATGTATTTATTTTCAATGTCATTAGCATGGATGAATATTGAAAGATTGCTACATGCACTTCAACTAAGGGGGCTTGGGATATTCTCCAAGTGACTCATGAAGGAAACAATGCTATTAAAGTGTCCAAACTTCAAATTTTGACTTTTAGGTGTGAGACCATTAGGATGGATGATTATGAGACCTAAAAAGATTTTCATAAAAAATTGATGGATAGTATGAATTCTAGTTTTAATCATGGTGAACCTATTTCTAACTTTAAAGTTGTAAAAAAAATATATAAGATCTCTCTCATAGAGATTTAGAGCAAATGTGATCGCCATTGAGGAGTCTAAGGATGTGGAGTCATTAAATATGAACCTTGAATCACTTAGGAAAGGGAAAGGAGTTGCTTTAAATGCTATTAAAGAATAGTCTCTAAGTTTTAAAAGTGATGATGATGAGAAAATGTCAGAGCGAAAATTTACAAGGTTTGCTAAAAAAATTCAAGAAGTATATGAAATTCAAAAAATCCAAGAAAAAAATTAAATGATGCTAAAAAATAGAGAAAATAAATGGGAAAAGAGAAAAATATGGAGCAAGGGCTGAAAAAGGAGCTTGAAATTGAATGTTTTAAATGTGGTGAAAAGGGTCATTTTACATTTGAATGTCCCTCGAAGGATAAAAAGGTCATACAAACAACTTGGAGTGAATTCGATTCTAATTAAACAAGTGAAAACAAATTAAATGAATATTTTGAGTGCATTAACTTCATTTCCTTTGTGACAAATGTCAATAGATAACCTCCCTTAAAAAAACCTTTACGTGAGTTAAGTGACTTTGATGATAATGACATGAGTTTTCACATAGCTTATAAGATACTGTACAAGGAATGTTTAAGCCTAATATACGGACATGATTGGAGGAGTTTGCTAAGAATCATTGACAACAAAAATCAACATTGATTTCAAGCATGAAAGACCAAATCAACAGAGGAGAGAATCTTATTGGTAGTCATTCTTAAGGGCATTTGCGCTTGAGCTTGAGCGTGGGATCGTTGGTGGGCCCATGACTGCTGCCACTAGAACTAGGGTCCATTCCACCTCCAGTCAGTCCTTCTCTGTCACTGCTTCTCTCGACTACATTACATCCCCCTCTCTTCAGCTGTTTTCTATTTTGTAGATGGATTCCTTCAAGGTCTTCTGCATATACAAAACATATCCCACACTTCTTCACCACATTGGATGCACTTGAGATGAATCTTTGGGCTGCTTCAAAAGAAATCTCAATGTGATTCCAGTCATTGGGGTCATTGAATTGAAACAACCTCAACTGGGAACATGGTTGATAACCCAGTCAGACATGTTCTGGCCCAACAGTGTTGCCTTTCCAATGGAAATCATGATCTAAGTCTTTCAAGTCTCCATAATCAAAAACATCAGAATTTAAACGACATATAATTCTCTCAGGGAGATGTTCAAGAACAGAGAAGAAAGCAAATCCCAAGAAGTCATCATTTTACCAGTCTGTAGGTAGCTCTATTTTTATAGAAGATCCCGCATTCTGATGCCAGATCCACTCAGGAATTCCACCGCCAGGAAATTTCTGCAATTTCAAGCAATTTCTGCATCACAACAGGTGAATTAGTGGAAGACAAAATTATGTGGAAATCTTTGTAATGCATTCCTCTTATCATCACTGGATTGGTCCTCAACTGGTTTGGAGCAATTATAGAATAGGAACTGTAGCCCTTGCAACGTGGTTACCCTTGATGAGCCTGGTAAAAGGGCTGTGAAATTGTGTGCATCTATGTCTCGGACACTTGGTGGAAGCTCTGGAATTTCTATGAGACTCTGGCACTGCCCCAACCGAAGGTCTTTTAGGTTTGTAAATTCAATGATGCCAGCAGGTATGCTTAGAAAATTGTTTCTGCTTAGATCTAATTTCTTCAATAAGATTAAGGAGAAAATATCCTTGGGGATTGCTCCTTCTATTAGTTTGCAGTCACTTAGGTCTAAATTTGTGAAGGACCTGAAACTAGAAAAACCAGGAGGCAAGCGCAAACTGATCCCATTTGAGCTGTTTCTATGCAATAACCAGAACGAAAAGAGCGAGCCCAATGAGGTAGATGCTAATATTTTACATCCTGGATATATCAACACTTGGAGGTTTCTCAAAAGAACAATTGAGTCAGGTGGTTGTGTTATAGCAGTTCCATCTGCATGGAGCTGTGCTAGACGTTGCAGGCACCCGATGTTCCTTGGCAAATTGTTTAATTGTGAACAACCTGAGACAGTAAGTTTTTCAAGAGATGTCAAATTAGACATGCCGTTTGAAAGACTCACAAGGATTTTGCATTTCCTCAGATTCAATAAAATGATGCCTTTTAGAAGTTCAATTGACGAGGGTAGCACTTTGATAGGTGTCCCATCTAAAAGAAGCTCTTTCAAATTGTCCATATTCTCCATCATTTCTGGAAAACTTTCAAGTTTTGAACAGCCAGAAAGAAAGAGATATTCAAGGGATTTCAACTTACAAATACTTGTGGGAAGACTCTTAAGATTTTTGCACCATTTCATATCCAATAAAACAAGTCCAGTGAGATGCCCAATTGAGGAGGGAAGTTCCTCAATAGCAGTTAAAGCTAAATAAAGCTCCAACAAATTTTCCATGTTACCTTGAATATTTGGAAACTTCTTGAGCCCTGAGCAGCCAGAGAAATTAAGAATTTGAAGTGCTTTCATGTCGATGATGCAAGGAAAACAAACAAGCTTTTTGCAGTTTTTCAAATTCAATAAAATAAGCTTGTTCAGCTTTCCAATAGATGGGTGAACCTCAAGCAAACTTGAACAACCATCAAGAATTAGTTTCTCCAGATTGGGCGCAGTAATTGAGATGTCTGGAATTTCAATGAGCTGTTGAGAGCAACTCAGTCTGATAGTATTTAACTTCAAGAAGCTGCAAGAGAAAAATAATATAAGCTTTCATGGACTTTGGAGATTAACTAAAGAAGAAACATGAATAAATTATCAATAATCATACCATGTCATTTTCCCAGAGTTGTTTTAAGCTGCCATAACACATGTCAAGTTCTACAAGGTCCTCTGTATAAAAACTTGATGGCAAATATTCCAAAGGATATCCATGCCAATAGAGATATCTTAGCTCATAAGAAGGGAATTCAAAGTCTTTGGACAACTTTACTTTATAATCATCCCTCATAGAAGTAGATTCACGATCCAAAAGGATTTTGAGCAACCTAAGATTCTTCATCATTGCAAAGGATTTAGTAGTAATGTATATCCACTTTGGTATAGACAAGTCCAAGGGTATGCCTTTAATTGCCTCCATTCCCTAACAAACAAGAGTAGACGACAGGTGAAGAGCAAATTAAATACATAGAAGTAAAGTACTGCTTGTAACTTAAACAAAAATGATATTATTGAAGTTTATGTATTTTAAATATCATTCACGTTTGAGAGTAAGTTCATTTACATATTGCTCTTACCATTTTTCTTGTCAATACATGACTTATAATATCAGAATAACACAATTTGCTCCATTTTCCAAGGTCTTCAGGAAATTATTGTCTAACAATATCATGTCCCAAATGTCGTAACAAATCATGCATCCATATGTTGCTGCCTATAATACTTATGAGACACTTATCACTAAGGACATGTATTCCACTCTCTGCAAAGAAGTTGCAAGCATCTAGGATTCTTGTAACAAAATCTTTGTCTTCTCCATTAAAGAAGCGAGCGACATCTAGGAATATTTGCTTTTGTGTGTGATCTAATTCATCGTAACTTCTCTTAAGCACATGTTGAATTTTTTTGTTAGGTTCTTGTTCTATTTTATGCAATTCACTTTTCCATTGACTTATTGTCTTGCCATATAGAAAACAACCTAAAACTTTAAGACCTAACGGAAGTCCATTAACATAATGTACCACAGAGTTTGAAAGTTTTTCATAATCTTCTTTGGGATGGTTTTGTTTAAAAGCATTCCAACTAAAGAGTTCAGTAGCTTCCTTGTGATCTAATTTCTTAGCCTCAAATAATGCATCCATTTCATGCACCTCTAATAGATGCTTATCTCTAGTTGTTACAATAATTCTACTTCCTGGACCAAACCAATTATAATCACTAGCTAAGGCTTCCAGTTGGTTCAAATCATCAACATCATCAAGCACAAGAAGGACCTTCTTAAAGCAAAGCCTGTCTTTTATCATACGGATGCCTTCATCAACATTGCTTATAAAATTCTTCCTTCTTGCTAAGATATCATTAAGGAGTTGTTTTTGTAAAGGAAGTAGGCCCCGACTTTCGGACTCCTCTAACATTAGCAAGAAAGCTTGTAATCATGAATTGTGCGGCAATTCAATTATATAAAACTTTAGCAATGGTTGTCTTACCAATTCCTCCAAATCCATAGATCCCAACCATGTAAACATCATTTGATAATGGGTTTATCATTTGTGGAAAAATTTCTTCCATTTTTTTGTAAATGATAATCCATCCCAATGAGCTTTTTGTCAACATGTAAGAGTTTCTGGCTAAATCTCATCAAAATAATGTGAGTAATATGCTCAATATAATTTGCCTCATACCTGCCACCAATAAGGCACATACATGGGTGAGCCAACAGACTAACAAATGGTAGAAAACATGAAGCAAACTTGATTATGTTGGGTTTCATATAAAATCTTGAATTATGGGGCAAATAGAGCATGTTAATGAAATAAGGATTAATTAGATAGATCATTCAAGCACTAGTAGAACTCCATAAAAAGAGGCCTTCTAAATGTTATCCTTTATTCATCTTTCCCACCTCCATCCATATTGGAAAATTACTCACCTCCCTTCTTACATCGATGATGTTGGCCTTCATTTGAAACTTTACCCAATTATTTTCCTAAGCTTCTTTTTAATTAGGATCATTCCTAAAATGGCATTTGATCTATCTGAAAACACTTAAAAAAAAAAAAAACGAATCAAGAATAGTTGTTTGCATATACCAACATATTAACCTAATAAAAGAATGGAAAGAAACACGAAATCAATTAAATTTTAGTAGAAGGAAAAGAAGACAACATTATTTTGGATTTGAAACAATTAATGTTAATCAAAGCAATATAAAACCTCGAAATGAGACAATGTTGAAGACAATAAATCAATATTAAGTGTGCAAGATCTTAAGAAAGAAATAAATGGTGAAGGAAAAATAAATGATTTACTCAAAATTAACTTATTACCGTTCATAAAGTTTATTACAATGAAATCTTGCTTCCGACAATTATCAAAGATTACCAAAGCAGTAAAAGTAATGTGTTTTGTCATAAATTATTAATTTAGGTTGTTAAAACAAAGCATTTTATGATAAATATATTAATTTTTATTGCTATCAATACACTTATTATCAAGAATATTGAAATTAATTTCATCTGTAGTCATTTATAAACAGATGCTAATATAAAGGGTTAAGAGGCTTGAACAAGCAAATCTTTGATAATCTTTTATTAGAATTCTTAGGACGGTTATCTCTCAACAAAATTATAAAAGGGACCAATGCAATTAAAGGATTATTTTAACACATACTCTAAATATGTCTTTATCCTAATGGTTGAAAATTCATGCCCTTAGATTCATTTGAAAGTAAAATAAAGCCATAAAAAATTCCTTGATGGTTGAAAAAAGATTTATGATGTCTTAATCATTATTAGTTCTATTATCAATTAGGCATTTACTAAAAACCATGCATAGTTGAAAGTTTTTATAAGAATTGACATAAATAAAAATAATTAAATTAAGAAAAAAAACTTTTCTAGAGAGGTGAGAATGAAAAAAAAAAAAAAGACCAAGTCTAAGACCCACCCATTTTCAATTATTGTCTTTTCATTCGTTCATGACCTATGAAGTCCACTCACTTGGGTGAATGCTGGCATGCCTGAAAATACCATGCCACTTACTATGGAGTATGAAAGGAAACTATATGACGGGCAAGACTATTAATAGGTATGATGGGACCACAAAGACACCTTGGAGAATGGAAAGGCTTGTTTCATAATTGTTCAAAAATTGTTTTGAAAAACAGTTTTTAAAATTGTATTTGATATTTTGTAAGACAATAGTCTATTTGAAAACATAAAATATTTTTAATATGTTTTTAATATTTTTAAAGATGTTTTAAAAATAATTTTTATGTTTAGTGTTTTTTTTCTAATCATTCTAAACATTTATATAATTATTTTTTAAGATAAACTTCAAAAACAAGTGAAAACAATAGAAAAAAACTAAAAATGTTATTTGAAAACACCTATCTTGTTCTTAAGAAAATAACTTTTTTGTTGTCAAACGTGTTTTCCTGATTTTTTTTATTTATTCTGGATATGTGCATCGATATCATATCAATATCCTGCCCATTACCCTATTGGGATTGGCCTTATCAATAAGAAGAAGTTGTTACGTACCTCTATCCAAGCAAAAGGCCATGTATTATATATGTAGTGAAGCCTTTGTTGGCGGCATATATATACACACACGCATATATATGTGGATGGTTGCATAACTATATTTTACTCGTTTAACTACTAAGTTATTTATCATCTTATGATGTGAAAGTGAACTCAAGTTTATTTGTTCCTCCATAGAATTAAAGCCCCCTTATTTCTCACTCCATTATTGAGTAAAAACTTATGAATAGTTAATTGTTCTCTCTCTCTCTATCTCTCTAATAGGAAACCTATCTACCAACTATTCTTTCTTCTTAACTTTTATCATGATTGATCCGTACTCCAGTTACTCCAATGGATGGTTCAATCTCAATCCTCTTTATCACATTTTTTTCTTCCTCTTCTTCTTCCAATCAATCTGTGTGTCCTCCTCGGTATGACTTCAACAAAATGTACTAAAATAACTTCAACACCAACATCAACTATCATTGTTCACCCCCTCCCCCCTCTCCCCCTCTTAGAGAAGCTCTTCCTCTCCTCATTTTAGGCCCAACAAGATATGGTGATCAAGAGTCCTGCGATACTGCCATGGAAGTGAACATGAACAAGGGGAAGGAAAAGACCTTATCTAGCTCTATTGACGATGAAACTGTGACAGTAGCTCTATATTTAGGGCTTCCGAGTCCTAGTTCTACTGATGGCTAACCGCAATGTATAGAATTGATCAAATAGGACCGTCCAAATTGGTTTCCCTGAACAAACACTTTCTTCCCTATAATTGCTCTGTTTTTTTATAATGCCTCTGAATTATTTTAGTTTGATTTCTACAACAGCAAGTAATAGCATGAAGTACTGAAACCCAAAAAACCTAGGAGAAAAACCAATAAAAAACAAACACAAGCTTTCATTTTCATCTTCATTTTCCTATAGCTTTCTCAGCCACTAAACAACCTCAAAATCAACTCTAAAAAGTGAAACAAACAAATACCCAACAAAATCCAGAAATATGAGAAAAAATTTCAAGTCTGGGATTCCATTTGAAAAATGAGAAATCGAATGTTACCTCGTGGTTGTTCCTAGTAGTGATCTTGACGCCATGGAAGAGTAATAGTAGCAATGGAGGTTCAGTAGAGGTCAAGCGAGGTTCAATTGTGGAGAAGCAGTGAGGTCATGGAGAGCAGTGGAGGTTGTGGGTGTGAAGAAGGTTACCAGGGGAAAATAGGGCAAACCGGTAAAATGGAGATATAAAATTAAGAATTAGTAAATCATTTTGACTTATTACTTAAAGTTGTTTTAAACTTTAAGTTGTTATATTAAGTCATTTTACCAAACATGTTGAATTTATTTAATGACTTAAATTAAGTTATTAAGGTAGTTTAAGTTATTAAGTTGATTTACCAACTACCCACTAATTCTAGAACAAAACCCAATTGGCCAATTTCCCAAATCATATCCCAATTAATACTAGATTAATTCATAAACACATTGGCCATAAACAAGGTCAATTTCAATAGTGCATGAAGGCAAATTTTATTAAACTATTTAAAAGTATGATAAAATCTTACCAAAATTTACATAATTCATTTCAACGTCTAATTTTCAAGAAAAAAAAAATAGCATAATTAAAAAACACAAGGAAGAATTTTAAATTTTTGGCGCCCATTTTTCTTCTTGGAATCCATTGGTACAGTTCTGAGGTGTGGTTTCTGTACCTTTGATTTACTGGTGTTTGTTTGTTTGTGTTGTTTATGCATTTTTTGTGATTATCTGATTTTTTTTTTTTTTTTCCGTTTGTGGGGTTGATTTTGTTTCTATCTGTTCTGAATCTAGGGTTTCTGATGTTGGGTTTTAAGATTTTTTTAGCTTTAAGCCAAGAAGCGGTTTTTTTTCCCCTTCTTTTCTTGGTTCAAATTTGGAGTTTAATTTTTGGTATATGTAGGGAATTCTTAGTTCTGGGGTTGAATGATTGGTATCTTGACTGTTGGGGAGTTGGTGTATTGCATGTTGAGAAATTTAGTCAGTTGATTAATGGAGTTTCTCAAGAATGTTATGATGCAAATGTTAAATGTAGGTTTTACTTGTTAAACTACCTTTTCCTATGAATGCAGTTTTGCAAATATATTAGTACTAAGGTACCTGCGTGACTTATACATTACAGTTACTCAAGTTGTTTTTAAGCACAAAAATTATACGTGCTTATTCAGCATATGTTTGGTAGCTTGTTGGTATCCATGTGGATTGGAACCATGAAAATATTCAGTTATGCTAAGTTGTGAGTTATCATATTGGCTTTAGAACACTAATCTCACATAAAATATCAATTAAAATTAAACAAAATGAAAAATAATTTATTTCTACAAAATTAGTTTAGGTATCTACAAAAATAATCTAAATACCAATTTTCCTCCTAGAATCTTAAATCAATATAATCTAAAGTCTCCTCTAGAATCTTCTCTTTTCCCTTTCAATTTTTCCTCAGAAATTCAAAAGGACTTCTAGACAATTATTCCACCTTCCCTCCAAAAATATCAAAATCTTTCAAATTTCCAAAAATGCCCCTTTTAGAATATTCCCTTAAGTTGTCTTCAAGCTCACATAATCTCACATAAAATGAAAATAAAAAAATGCACCAATGATCAAAATGTAGATCACACAATAAAAAATAAAATAAAAGTTAAAGCTAATCACGTGTAAAAAAAATCAAGGTTAATTCACATGCAATTCAAAACTAAAAATCAATCTCATACAAACAGAATTTAAAAAAAAAAAAAAAAAAATCAATCTCATACAACCAGAAAAAAAAAAAAAAAAATCAATCTCATGCCCACAAAAATTAAAAATCAATATCATGAAATTAAAATTAAAAAGTCAATCACATGCATACCTAAAAAATAAACATATCAATCACATAAGAATCAAAATCGATCATGTAATAAAATCAAAATCAATTCTCATACTAAAAACTAATAATTAATCATGCACTAAAAAAAATAAAAAAAATAAAAACAATGATTGAAAAATCAACAAAATCTTAGAATTTGAGGTCATTGAAAAATCACACCAAAGATCTCTAAAAGTCTTCCAAGATGTCTCTAAAGAAAGTCCAAAGACAATGATCGAAAGAGTCACAATAGACCACTAATGATGACTTAAAAACATGGCTTAGAAGAGGATGTAAGTGTACAACGAGAGGACAAAGGATGTAGGAAGATAATCTTGGATAGAATGTGCTAAGAAGACAAAATAGAGGGTCTATAGTGACTTTGGCAGCTTCTCGAGTTAGTTTTTAGGTTAGACTTCGCTTAGATTTTTTTTCTTGGCTAGGGTCACTTAGATCTTTTCTAGGATAAGATCACTTAGAGACTTCACGATGGTTAGTTCACTTAGGTTGGTTTTCTTGAGTATGATTGCTAAGTTTTAGGTTTACTTGAGTTCGTGAGTACCGATCTTTATTTGTGTGAGTTCAACGTGTCGATTTTCTTATTATCTATTGCATAAAGATTTATATTTGGATTTTGACCATATGTGTTTAATTTCTTTTTTTTTTTTTTTTTTTTTATTTTAGAAAATTTATATGAAACTAATGTTATAACTTTTAATTGCTTGAATTGATGCTTGATCTTAGATAAGCATATGATTGATCTTTAATTTTTAATTGCATAATTTTAATTCGTTTTAATTTTCAAATTCATGACTTTTACTAATTTTAAACTTTATTTTAATTTTGCATGAGATTTGAATGCTCAAATTAAAGAAGATCCCTTGGCGTACATGACTGCCCCCATAATAGGATGGAGATCAAGACACATTGGAGATACCTTTTTGGTTAAAGAGATACAACCCCCAGCCTGCATGTGGACTACACGCACCCATTGACCTTCTACAAGATGCACAACCTATGCAAATGGAAAGAAGATATTTATGCAACACACATAAAGGATTCTTTCCTTAAAAAAGTGTTGGCTACATATGATAGATGAGGGCTTTGGATTGTTAAAAGAAAGTAATGCACAATTTTTATTTTGTATTTTCAAAAAGAAACTCATAGCATGCATAAGATGCATGGGGCCACTTTCTAAAAAGTAAAGGGATTCTATCTTTTGGATCAGGAGGACGTATAAAAAGTGAGGACCACTTTGACAATGGAGTCCGCTTTGGAGAAAAGAATAAAATCACCACACGGCTCCATGGAGAGGGGAATGCACAATCTGCTGTTGAAGGAGAGTTAACAACCCCGTGTTCCTTACGGAAGGGATTCTCTCCATACAACACACATTTCATCCTAAGGATAGAAGGGTCTTCACACGTTGCCGATCAGAGAGGATACACATGCACATGGAGGATCACTTGCTACCATGAATATTAGTGGCTCGTCCACAGCCCCACACACAGCCGCACATATTGGAGAAGTAGTAGGCTGCTACTTCAAGATTTACCATGGGCAGCCCACGCACACATTTTGAAGAAGGTAAGTCAGTTTTTTTTTTTTTTTTTTTCGATTCTTGATTTTTGGTTTGTAAGTTAATTTTCTTTAAATTTGTTTTAATTCCATTAGATTGAAAGTTGGAATTGTTAATCTTAGTTTTGAGTCATCCTATATAGTTTAGGTGTTTCACGAATTCTAGTTTACAAGTTTAATTGATCTCGTCTAATCAAATTCATGTTTTTCAATTTGTTTAAACTTAATTTGGTTCATTTTAATTAGTTTAGGTGCCTTTATAATTTCAGTTCATTAATAAAATCGGTCCCATGTTTGAAAGTTCATGTTTTTAGTTTGCTTTAATTTAATTTGGTTCATTTTAATTAGTTTAGGTACCCTTATAGTTTTAGTACATTAATAAAATTGATTATATATTTGAAAGTTCATGTTTCTAGTTTACTTTTATTTAATTTAATTCATCTATTTAGTTTAAATACTTTTATAGTTTTAGTTCTTTAATAAAATTGATCTCATGTTTGAAAGTTCATGTTTTTAGTTTAGTTTGATTTACTTTAATTCATCTATTAAGTTTAGACACTTTTATAATTTTTGGTTCATTAATAAAATTGATTCTATGTTTGAAAGTTCATGTTTTTAGTTTGGTTTGATTTAGTTTGACTCATTTTAATTAGTTCAAGTACTACTATAATTTTAGTTCATTGATGAAATTGATCCCATATTTGAAAGTTCATGTTTTTAGTTTGCTTTGATTTAATTTGGTTCATTTTAATTAGTTTTGATACTTTTATAGTTTTAGTTCATTAATAAAATTGATTCTATGTTTGAAAGTTCATGTTTTTAGTTTTCTTTGATTTAGTTTAATTCATCTATTTAGTTCAAATACATTTATAGTTTTAGTTCATTGATAAAATTGATTCTATGTTTGAAAGTTTGTGTTTTTAGTTTTCTTTAATTTAATTTGGTTCATTTTAGTTAGTTTAGATACTTTTATAGTTTTAATTCATTAATAAAATTGATCCCATGTTTGATAGTTTCAGTTTTTTAGTTTGCTTTGATTTAATGGCTTATTTTCATTAGTTTAGGTATTTTTATAGTTTTAGTTCATTAATAAAATTGATCCCATATTTGGAAGTTCATGTTTTTAGTTTACTTTGATTTAATTTAGTTCATCTATTTAGTTTAGGTACTTTTATAATCTTAGTTCATTAATAAAATTCATCCCATGTTTGAAAGTTCATGTTTTTAGTTTGCTTTGATTTAATTTGGTCCATTTTAATTAGTTTATGTAATTTTATAGTTTTAGTTCATTAATAAAATTGATTTCATGTTTGAAAGTTCATGTTTTTAGTTTATTTTGATTAAATTTAATTCATCAATTTAGTTTAGATACCTTTATAATTTTAGCTTATTAATAAAATTGATTCCGTGTTTGAAAGTTCATGTTTTTTAGTGTACTTTGATTTAATTTAATTCATCTATTTAGTTTGGACACTTTTATAATTTTTGGTTCATTAATAAAATTAATTCTATGCTTGAAAGTATATATTTTTAGTTTGCTTCAATTTAGTTTGGCTCATTTTAATTAGTTTAAGCACTTTTATAATTTTAGTTCATTAGTAAAATTAATTCTATGTTTCAAAGTTCATGTTTTTAGTTTACTTTAGTCAAACTCATTTTAATTAGTTTAGGTACTTCTATAATTTTAGTTCCTTAGCGGAATTGATCCCATTTTTTTTAGTTTTTGTTTTAAAATCATTAATGTTAGTTCTTGATCATCCTTATCTTAGTTTATATGCTTTTAAAATCCTAGTGGTTTGTTCATGAATCGATACCTTGTTAGTTTGTCTAATCTAGAATGCTTTGCTTGTTGCTTTAGTAATCCTTCATTTAATTTGATTTTTTTCCGAGGCCTTTGGAAACTCATGAAGATTAGCCTTTACTCTCACCTAGTTTGCTTGGTTGCTAGAAAAATATTACTTTGTGATTTTATTTTTGTCTCGTTTTGCTTGGTTTTTTATCCTTGTGTTTTGTGTTTTAATTTTCAAAAACTCCTTCCATAATCCTTAGGGTGAAATATATATATATATTCTTAAAAAATATGCAACCATGCTATAATTGGTTTACACTTTTCTTTTATTTTCAATAAAAATTCTAATTTTGAGTAGAATATGAATTCAAGTTTGTGATCCCAAATGAATGAGATAATTCTCAACTTTGGTGAGATTGTCCATACTCATGTGAGGTTGGGAATCCATAGGCAAGATTTGTGTATATCAAATGAGGATTTAGTGAAACCCCTACATAAAATTATTTTTCAAAAACCTTTTATGGCCAACTTGTTAGATTTGTTGCATCTCTAGAATAAAAATTTGATTTGGCTAATTTATGATGCTCCTAAAAAAAATTCCCATGGTTGTATGATATTTTGAACTTCATGAACTTGATTTTAGAAGTTTGTTTGAATCAAAAATCATATTTCAAATGGAAATTATGAATTAATCTTTTGGTAGGTTTAGTTTTTGCCCAATTCTGGATACCCGAATTGTTTTTTGTATTTTTAAATTATTAAATGACTTTGAAAAATTATTCTGACTTTTGTTCTTGATTATTGACTTCTTGAAATTTTTTTATGCACATACAATATTAAAAAATGTTTTTCTAATTAGGAAAAATAATTTTCCTTTGTTATACCCACTGCATTATCCTAATTTTGAATAAAGGGGCTGTTTGATTGTTTTTAAAATTGATTTGTATGCTTTCTTGTCTTGTTATTATTTTTCTTGTAAATTAGGCATTTTGAATATATTGCATGATTTTTCTTATGATTTTATAGCACTTTTAGGTTGGCTAAAAAAATCAGTTTATTCATTCTATTAAATTCTATCATATTCTAAACCTTTTGATATATTTTTGTAAATTGGAATTAATCAAGGCTTCAATATATTTTTTGGCTAGTTTGATGATAAACTAGACATGTAGGAGATGTTCCCTAAATTTTTTTTTAATTAAATTCACGTTCTAAATATTTGTTTTTAGTATTTGTCTATATGCTAAAAATTTTATATAATGTTTTATTTATTATTTAATCTAGAGTTAATTAACTAATCATCACTAAATCTTGGCTTTAGTATTGTATTATAGACATAATGAGGATGTTGTATGATTTTTTTTTCCATCATAAAATAATACTTCTGGATATCTGTTTAGAGTTTTTCAAGTGAATGCAACCATTCTACCTTTTGCTATCTCTAATTTTGGTATTTTTAAGCTATCTTGTACATAGTTTATCCTTAACAATGAGGTGTATGCATGTCCTAAGTGACAATTGACATTTCTTTGGATTCTTGTCATTTCATTTGAGCTATACATATACCATGTGTATTATGATTCACTTTCATAATTATTTATTATTGTAATTATTCTACCTACCCTCTAGCTTTATGGAAATGCCTTGTAAGTTATTTATGCAATCCAGGGATGCCCCATATACTTTTATCCCTTTAGTTTTGTAAATAGATCTGTTTTGCATGTCAACATCTTCATATTTGATATTGCTTTGCTATGTGCTATGATTGGTGTTTGATACCTTGAATGAGATAGAACACATTGTATTTTGTATTGTTTGTCAAACTAACTTGATGTTTTCATGAAAGTGCTTTAGGTTGCAGTTCAAGTATTTTCTCTCATATGATTGATTTTTGTGGTTTGAATGTTTTCAATATGAACAACATTTTGTTTGGCCTTAATTGTCATACTTACCTCAACCTAGTCAATAGAGACCTATTTTTAGCGCTTACAGGAGTGCTACCTTTATGGTACTTTTCCAATAGGTAACCTAGCCTTGATCCATACTTAGACTTGGTTTTTCAAAGACGCATTTTTTCAAAATTAAGGAGTCATTTTTTAGGGTTTCATTTCTCTTTTTTTTCCCCTTTTAAAAATAAATAAAAATGAGTGGCAACTCCAATTTTATAAAAATCAAAATTTCACTAAGAGAACGAGTTTCATCGTCAAGTGGGGATGCATGTGAAAAATGAAGGTCCACACATGTCTTTCCCTTAAAAAATGAGCAACATTGTGACTTTATTTCTTATTTTGTTTTCTTTTTAAAAAATAAACAAAAATAAGTAGCAATTCCAATTTTTCAAAAAAAAAAAAGAAAAAGAAGGCAATTTTTCATAATAAAAACGAGTCTCATTGTTGAGTGGGGATGCACATGAAAAATACAAGTCCACAAAATGGTGACTCTACTAGAAATGTTTAAAGAGTTAAACTTGAACTCGAGTTGAGAGGAAATGTGACGTTGAATTAATTGATTAGTGGATACCCTCTCATTGTGCCTTTGTTGTATGCTTGCATATTTTAAGGCATAGGAGAGGTTGACTCGATGATTATTTTGTATATATTGCACGTGCCTTACTGTACATTGATTTTTGTTATTACATGTGTTTGTATATGTCTACTTATGTTTGTATATATATATATATATATATATTGCAAGATTGTGAAATGCATGACTACCATTCTTCTACATAATTCATGTTTTGCTTCTTTGTGTTGGATACACATTTGTCCCTCTATCTCGAACTCCCTAGCCTTGGTCAATTTTCTTCTTTTGATCTTATATTTGGTGTATGAGACTTGGTGCCTTGTTTGTTTCTCAAGTAAGCTAGTGATTAAGAGTAGGGTCTAGTTGTGGGCGATATATGTTTGGGAGCACCTAGAGCATTGTCATGACATCATCAGCATCTTGAGATTGTTGCCTTAGAGTAGGTTACCACATCATCAGCCTTACCACATCATTTTTATTTTATCAGAATCCTATTTAGTCACTTCATCCCTATTATCACCCCACTATGCCACATCATCACTTTGCCACGTCCCTAGTGCCTTAACATAATCTTATGTTGCCATATCATCCTTACCACTTCATTCTTATCCTATTAGCATCTTGCCTTATCATCTCATTCTTATCGTCATCTTCAATTTGCCTCATCGTCACACCTTATCATTTCAACCCACATTTCTTTTCATGTCATCATCCTATCTTGTTACAACATCCTGATGCCTTAGAGAGCATCACAACATCATCAACGTCATGTCAATGAAGGTCACCACATCATCACCACTTGGATTTTGATCATTGAAGACTTATAACCCATAACTAGATTCAAGATATATGTGTGACTAGTGTGTTTACTTTTTCATGTTAGTTTAAGAGGTTGTTTGGATGAACTTATGCTACATAGTACACACTTTAGATCATCCTATATGTGTGTTAAGAGAGGTAGCATGTGCTAACTAGTAGAAAACCTTAACCATTTGGAAACCACCTTAGGATGTCGAGGAAATGCATGTGTGAGGTGATGACCACTTTGCATGGAAGGTCCTAGTCTCTTTGGAGGCTTGTAGGAGGTTACGTACCAGCAATGAGCACAATTGCTATTAGGTACCTTTGATCCTATATTTTAGAGTCACATTTCCCTTATAAAATGAGAATTAGATCCTTTGACCTAGGATACCTACCCACACATAGGTACATTCATGTATAGGAATTTGATAACAACAAGTTTGCATAAACATTAGAGTTCCATCAACATAGATTAGTTGTATTATCCTCTTTACTCTTCATTAGTTAGATTCAGTTAGTCAATCTTCTAGGTTATACATTCGTCGATCTTGTATAGTCTTCTTCCCCTTAGAATTTTTTCAACCTTCAAATGTTGTATTTCTTGGATTTACTTTTTTTTAAATGTATTATCAGTGTTTTAGGTTGTTGTAAATTAAGTGTAGCATTTTGGGATATTTTATTTGAGATTTTTTTACCTAAGTCTAGGGCTTTGTGTTTCGTGGGTCATTGATAACTTACTTAGGTGAGTCATGTTAGTTAGAGTTTTAGGGACCTAGCTAGCTTCTTCTAGGTGAGATGGTGGGATGTTTGTCAAAGTTGGTGAGACTATTTATTTATGTTGCATCAAAGCTAGTTGTCTTGGTTCTTGAGTATGTGTTAGTCTTGTGGTGTAGTTAAAGTTTGTATTCCTTGTAGAGTGTTTTGACCTATTTGGATCTGTTTCTACTATGGATGTACATTGATCATTAGACTCAACCTTTTTTGTTGAATATATGTTTGTGTCTTATGGTGGAAATGTTAGACTTTTGATATGATGCATTATTCACTTGCATATCATGATTATTGGGCCTAACCCATCATAGAGGATACTGAGCCTATTAACCTTGGACTAAAGGATCAACTTAAGGAGCTTAAGATTGTGGCTCATTTTTCTTGTGATTAGAGTTGTACCTTATCCACTTCCATTCACACCTTGACCTTTACATACTATCTATCTTGAGCCTTGTACAATGTTTACCCTTTGACACCATCACATGGCCTTTACATATTTTCTTATCATAGCGTATACAACATCATCTACATGGACATTGTTCCGATCTATTTATTTGTTCTTTGTACTTAAGGTTGATTTTATGAGACAAGAAGGGTGGCTTACGATGAGCAAGGTGGTTAATTGCATGAGATCATTGACTATTTTGTGGTCGAGAAAAACATCTTAAGGTTGTTACAGAGCATCAAGAATGGGATATTTATGCATGATTTCAAATGGATGGAATGCCGACATTTTGATATTGTACACCAATATTTAGTGTTGACCATGCAAGAGTTTAAGAGCATGATGTTTGAGGTTGTTACCAAAAGATGGGTGGCCATCATTTCATGAGCCTATTTATCTAATCACCTTTATGTATAAAGTTAACCTTTGCTAGCCAATTGAGTCATGCACATTTAGCCTTTTGATTCATCAACTGGCTTACCTCATTTCTCATACCTAGGGTTATGGCCTCTTGGCACATCTTTGCTTATAGATAGGATCACCAAGGTTTTGGGCTCCTCAAATGATTCATCTTTTTGTATTCATTATGTTCATCTTGATCATTTGTATACTTTCATCCATACCTCTTCTCAATACTTATACCCATTTAAGTCATTGTTCATTATTCCGTCATTATGAGTTCATATATGTACATATGAGTTAGCCTTCTTGTACATATATCGAGATTTGCACAGGTTACTTTAGGATCCATGTACATGATTACCTTGATTCATTAGTTTGATTATTGTTAAAAAAAAAAAAAAAAATTATGATGTTAGTCTTTGTTGGCGGCTTGTGTGATAGTTTTGATTATTTCATTATATATATCCATCTCATCAATACATTGAGTTATGATTGGTTCTATCCCCAACAATGACACTTTGCTACTCTTATACTCAATTACACTTTTTATTTAGAGTTTTATTCTCTTTCATCTTGGTTATGTTCTTTTTTACTTATATATTGAGTTATCATTCATTGACATTGTCTACTTTACTTCTAGCCATTATACTATTCCTTTGATTCCTTTAAACCTATTGTAGAGTCTCAGTCTCATCATTTCCATTTCTTTACCTCATTCATGAGGATGGTTGATATTTGTGTACTTCTTATCTTGGGTTTGTTTTTCTTTTCATTCATTCATCGTATGTATTTATTGTATTCTTTTCATTCATTTAATTATCTATATCATAAAGCATTTTTGAGGTCTATAATCTTTGAGTTTCTTTATTTGTTACACTGTGTATGCCAAAGGCATGGGGATTATATCATTAGGATTATTGAGCTTAGTTTCCCTTCGTTTCTTTAACCTTATTACCTTAGCCTACATTACATCTCAAATCTTAAGACCACCTTGAGACCATGACATCATGAATTATGCTTGATAGCTCACACATAGGCAGCATTTGAGATTGGTTAGAGATCACTTGGAGCATTATGGATGAGAAACTATGAGAGGGTTTACACTAATGCATAACCCTCTCATCAATTATTTATTTTTGATATGATAGCTTATACTAGGGCATAACCATTTCATTCCCTCTCATGGAGCATGATAAATTAGGAGTCACTCGGATTCATATCGACATACATCCATTTTTGAGATATGGGTAAAGTTCGATTTTGATTAGACTATTTACACTAGGGCATAACTATCTCAGGGAGTTTGTACTAAGGCGTAGCCCTCTTATTGGAGATTAATTTTTGAGATAATAGCTTATATTGAGGCATAGTCACTTCATTACTTCTCATGGAGCATGACAGATAAGGAGTAACTTGGATTCATATCGACTTATATCCATTTTTTAGATTTAGGATAGAGTTTGATTTTGATTTGACAATTTACACTAAGGCATAGCCACCTCTGAGAGTTTATACTAGTGTATAGCCCTCTCATTGATGATTCATTTTCGAGATGATAGCTTATACTAAGGCATAGCCACTTTATTCCTTCTCATGGAGCATGATGGATTAGGAGTTGCTTGGATTCATATTAACATATATCCATTTTTGAAATCTAAGATAGAGTTTGATTTTGATTTGACGATTTATATTAGGACATAACTACCTTAGAGAGTCTATACTAGGGCATAGCCTTCTCATCAATGATTGTTTTTTGAGATGATATCTTATACTAGGGCATGCCTTCATTCCTTCTCATGGAGCATGATGGATTAGGAGTCACTTGGATTCATATATACATATATTCATTTTTGAGATATGGGATAGAGTTTGATTTTGACTTGCCAATTTATACTAAGGCATAGCCATTATGCTCAATTCCTTACACTAGGGTGTATTCGTCTTCTGGAGGAGATTTGATACCCCCTTCACATTATTGTATGAATATAATTTAAGGAGTGGAGATCTATATTTACTAAGGCATACTCCTCTTATTAGTGCTTGATTTTGAAGATGATTAATTTATTTGGGTCTTACCCATTTTGACTTGATATATTCATGTTGGGGCATAACCCACTCTGTTGGTGATTGATTATTTTTTGAAATAACAATTTATACTGAGTATAACCACTCTGTTTAACTACCTACATTAGGGCATAACCATTCTCTTGGAGGTGATCAGACATTCTTTTCTTATTGGAGTATGAGAGATGGTTGAGAAATATCAATTTGATGTCTTTTATATAGGGGCATAGCCATTTGAGGGAGTATTTATATTGGGGCATGACCATCTTAGTGATTTTCTAGAACATTGGAATTCGACCACTTGATTAAGGTTTTTTATGGGTTATAAAGATGATGATGCCTTGGATTCAATTTTGTCACCATACCTGGTATGATTTAGATACTCTCCTACCTTTATTTCATACCAAAACACTCCTCTTTTATTATCTTCACACCTATATCTTGTATTCAATCCACTCATCTCATTCCATCATAACATATAAACTTATTTTGCTTCTAGATCATAGGAGAATGTAGACCAATCATGAGTTTCCTAGTCAAACTTTCATGTGCCTTTTGGATATGGAATTTAACATCTTCCATGATGGCAAGGCTTTACAGATTGTCGATTGTTTGCGATGTCTCTCATTTGATAGTCTACATGTCATGACATGACCTAGTGCATATTTCGACTTAGAGCTTTAGTTAGCTTTGTTTTTGTTCATCATTTGGTTTTATTTTGATAACATGGTCCTAGGACACATAGTCCTATTTAGCTTTTCTAATTAAGGATTAGACATTTTCATCTTATTATTGACGAGTGTATCTTAGAGTACGTCGGTTGTTGTATAACATTTCGTATATTTTGTCTTTTCCCTTTTTAGTCTTATGTTAGCTATCTTTCAATCTTTGGTATTTTCTTAGTCATCATTTGAACCCTGAGTCACACCATTAGTTCATCTTTGTCTCACCTAGGATCAACCTCAATCCACACTTTTAAGTCATTATTTGGCCCTTGGTTGAACCTTCATGTATCTTTAAGTTTTCTCCTCTTCTTGTATCTATCTTGCTCACCGATCAACCTAAGCTTTATTGTTAGATCATCTCTTCATCATTTTAGAGGAGCCTTTAGATTTATAATTAAATCCTTTTCTTGATCACCCTTTAGTCTCAAGCTACACCTTTAGATCATCATTTAGCTAAGAGCCACATTTTGAGCATTCAAGAAATGGGTAAGATTCTTTCTCCTTATCCCTTATTCCATATTGCATTCAAGAAATGGGTAAGATGCTTCTTTTCATTTTCTTATTTCTTTAGTCATTTTATTTTTTATTCCTATAGTAATTGTTCTTGATTGTTGAGTTTACTTGTTTGGACTTTAGATAATTTCACTTGGAATTTGCATATTATATGTTGATCTTTTTTTAGATTTTAATAAATTAAGTGATCCAAAAGTCTTTTTTAAAAATAAAATAAAATACATCCAATAAGACATTTTCATAAAATAAGAAAAATGGACCCAAAATTTTCTTTTAATAAAAATAAGTTTTAGACATCTTTTTTTAGATAAAATAGTCCAAAAATTTTGTTTTAATAAAAGAAACAATTCATAATTTTAAAATAAATAAATAAATAAAAGGTTCAGAAATCTTTTTTCAAATAAAATAAAATAGTCTAGCAATCTTATTTTAATGAAATATCAGTTCAAAAAATATTCTTTTTAATAAAAGAAAGTTTTCTTAATAGAAAGTTTAGATAATTGTTTTTTGAGGAATCTAATTTTTTTTTATAATAAAAATTCAAAAAACTGTTTTTAACAACAAACGGTCTAGAAATTCATTTGCTTAATAAAAATTTCCAAAAAAAAAAAATTGATTTTTAAATAAAATTGTCCAAAAAGTTAATTTTAATAAAACAATCCAAAATTTGATTTTTAAATAAAGTTCTCTTTCCTTGATAAGAATGGGATTAAAAGTAATTTTCTTAAATAAATGTCTTAAAGAATTTTTTTTTTAATAAGAATAGGATAAGTAAACCTTTAAGTCGAACTGAAAGACTTTTTTTAATATATTGATAAACTAATCTCTTTCTAGATGAAATCCAAAAATTCTTTCTTAATAAAATTGGAATCATTGGGAATAAATTTTGTGAAATTCTTTCTCTAAATAAATTAGTAATAAAGAATCTTTTTCTAGCTAAAAAAATAAAAATATATATATTTTTAATAATTGGGTTGAAATTCCTTCTTATAAACTTGTAAATATCTTTCTTTAAGTTTGTAGAAATTTTTTTAAAATAAATAAAGATTGAATTGAAACACTTTTTAAAATAAATTAGTAAAATTCACCCCTTCTTCATAAGGTAAACAAAAATCATTTCTTGTAAATCAAATCAAATCTTTAGTAATAAATTGAAGCCTTGTGAATAAATAAATTCAAATCATTAATTTGAAATTGGTGTTAATATAAATGAATTCTTTGAAAATTTTTGGAAATTGTATTATGATATTTTAAATAATAAATTTTTTCTAATAAATTATTTTGTGCATTTCTTATGTATCATTTTTTCATATCCTTATTTTTGCTTTTGCATTACTCCATATACTTATATTAATTTTTTTCCAATATCCATAATTAATTAATTAATTATCATAATTCCCTTTAACTTGCTTAATAAAAAACCTTTTTAGGACTTAAAAGAGTGTTACTATAGTACCTTCCCAATAGGTAACCTAACCTCTAAATTCAGATTTAGTTTTTGCAAACACATCTTTTCTTTAAAAAAACAAGTTACACTAGAGCTTTATTTCTTATTTTGTTTTTTTTTTAAAATAATAAGTGATGACTCCAACTTTTCAAAAAAATGAGTTTTTTTACAATAAAAACAAGTTTCACTGTCAAGTAAGGATGCACATGAAAAATATGGGTTCACAATTGTATTTCTTAGACTTAAAATATAAAAAAATTATTAAATCAACGAATGTTGTAAGTTTTTAAATATTTGTTCATAAAAGATTCAAAGTAAAATAGAACAAATAGTTTTCAAAAGAAAAAAAAGTTTAAAATGGAAAATCTAACAATAAAGACAATGAAACAAGGTGATATGGTAGGAGTTAAATAGAAAAATCTTTTATTCATGAACATATAGTTTATTTTGTAGAAAAAAAGTTCAAAAGAAATATTGCATACATTAATGGATTAAGTAGATAAAAGGGATTTAAGTAATTTGATATTTACGCTTTGGTTAGATAACATCAAATAGAAATTTGATATTATTAGTTTCCACACTGAATTTAGAAATCTATCAAATGGATGTTAAGATTATCTTTCTTTGAATGGTTATATAAATTAAGAGTATATGGGGCAACCTAATGGATTTATTGTTCTAGGACAAGAACACAAAATTAGGGATAGATACATTTAGTTAGGTTGGTTTTTAACCAATCCAAGAATCAAATGGGTGTTGATTGGTTTTAACTAAAGTACAACAAATTTATTTATTTACTCAAACTAATCCTACTTAATATTAGTTCAATTTAGTTTAGTTAACTCAATTTAGACAAAAATATTGAGTCTATATGTTTTTTCTCCATATTGACCATACAACCAAAATGATCAAATTGTTTTAGATAAAAATATTTTTTTTATATAAATAATACAATTAAAAATTTTAAAAATAATGTGTAGGAGCAAACCTGTGGGTTATTTGCTTGTTGAGAGTAAGTCAATGAGTAGTATTATTGATATATTGGGTGCTTGTGACTTGAAATTATATTATCATCATTATTAACTCCCATGATCTTAAATTTTAGATCATGCTTATGCCATAAGCAACTTTTAATTTGTAATAAAGCCATAGGAGTTAGGCTCCAAACCTCCAACACCAAACTGTAGCCCAGCTAAGTTGGCTTTGGATGAGCATGATTTGACTCACAAAGTCCCAAGATTCTCCACAGTACTCCAAAATCCAAGCAATTATATTTGTCCCACTCCTCTACTACTTAGGTTTGTTTGCCAATCCACTTTTGGTAAGTGATCTAGGTTGAAGTTTCCATAAGCCAAATACTCAAACTAGTTTGATCCTAGTTTCACTATACTACCAAAATAGAGTAATTCAAGTAGAAAGAACCAATGGCACATGCATGATAAGTTTTGTTGTCGAGGAGCTTTACAAATAGTCTGTGAAGATCCTTTTCTAGTATAATTTGGGACAACTACTGGTGGGGTTGCCTATGAACTATTATCCAAGGCTAGTTAGGCTATCAAACAATGCAAATTGAAGATTTAGGGGCCAAATGAGAGTAACCAAGTTTGAAGTTGATGGAATTACTTATTAGCGCAACACAAAGGCTTATCTCATGCACCTTCTTAGTTCAATGCTTCAAGTGGATTAACTGCATTCATGCACTAAAGACTTCCACAACAAAGGAAATTTTTCAAGAATAATCTAGAGAGCTACTACAAAAGAGAATAGTCTTGTGAACATATGTAATCGATTATGCATTAATTTAGTAAGAAGGCTTATAAAATTGGATAAATTGTTTAGAATTTTTAGTAGGGAATTTGTAAACATCACATAATTAATCTAAGAGATGTTTACTAAGTTCTATCATGATAATAAAGTATTGAGGAAAAACTGTACCACCAAAACCAAGTTGTATTTGCTAATAATACTTGCTACATTTCTATTAAGAAAGAAACTATCTAGTGATAAAGGACAAGTTAATAATTTTAGTTCATGAAGTTTTCACTACCCAAGCTAACATCAAAAGCTATAACAAGACAAATCCTAATAAGATAAGATAAAAGGCTCATAGAAGGACATCTTGCTCCTTGTTGAAAATCCCATTCAATTGCAAACTTACCACATCAAGAATGCTCCCTTTACTATAATTTTCTCATACCCAATCCACAACACTATTATTATAGTTGTTTTGCATGCCTCTTTTTTTTTTTTTTTTTTTTGGCTTTCTAAGTTAATTTTTATTTGGTTATAGCAATAGCTTCATTGGTGTGTTAAATTCTCTTATGGGTAATTCCTTAAACATGTTGTCCTTATTGTTGCTACTAAGTATTGCAGTATGAAATGATAAATTAAAATTCTTGTATTTAAAATCAAATGGAAGCACAAGAATTAAAATATGAAAGCATAAAAGAAACACTCAAATCCAATTCCAAAGAGTAGCATCAAAATTTCCATATCTACAAAATTCAAGTGTTTAGATTTCCAAAAATGAAAAAAAATAAAAAAAATAGGGTTCATTGAGAGAAGATCTACATCTATAAAACATCATGGTGTGAGGTTAAGAGAGAAAAATTCAATCCATACCTGATACGGAGACATGGATTCAAACACATTGACTAGATTTGAAGAATGCAATTCATACATGGGAACTTGTATACCAAAAAAATGTTGGTTTTTAGAGGCACTAGAAGGTGGTTGAAGTAATGGTGGTGGTTGTTGAAAGGGTCGATGGTGGTGGGAAGCCACTGTGCGTCACTAGTGAAGAGGAAGTTAGGTGAATTGGAGACTTGGTGAAGAAGATAACGTGAGCTTGGTAAAATTTCCTCCAACTTTTTCTTCTCTCTCTTATTTTCCTAACCAATTTTTAAGGAAAGTAGTAGGGAAAATATTACAAAATTTTCTTTAGTATTTTCCTTTTTTTTTTCCATCATTTTTTTCATGTCACCCCAACTAAGGAAAATAACATTCCATAATATATTTTTTTTCTTTCCCTTGCATTTTCTGAAAACTAAAAACAACCTTTATAAATAAAAATTAAGAATTACAGCAAGACCATATATTCTTCCTCTTTATTCCTACATTTCTACAACCACTACTCTATTTTACATCATATTTTTACTTTCTTCTTCAATCAGCATTCCTCCCTTTATATAGAGTTATCTTCACACCAATTCATAAGATAAGAAAGATGAATAACCTTGGGCTAAGGTTAGACAACTAGTGGCAGCTAGTCAAGGCTAGAAGTCAACTTTTGATTATTTTTTTTGGGCATGTGCACAACTTGTGGACCCCTTTTTAGCATGAAAATGGCTAGAACATGTTAATGCTCTCTTATTAGATGATGTGTCCCTCATTGATCAACATTGGGGTTCTGAGATCATAGTGACTATGGGGAACTTATGATATTAAGTTCTCAATTATGCAAAATGTATAAAACATAAAAAATGGTCTTCCTCCATTATATCAGAAAGACATCTTCCAACATTGGATATAAATATGTAAAAAAGACAAATAAGAGAAAAGGCTATTAACTAAAAAAAAACTAAGCTTAAATCTAAAAGATAGGGACTTAAATAATAAAAAGAATGAAAGTAAATGTAAAAACTAAAACCAAATTGATTAAAGTATGAATATAAACTTGATACTCATTCCCAATTGCGCCATTTGATTCATGCCCAATTGGTGTCTCAACTGATTCATGTCCAGCTTGGTGCTCCTTGGATGAGGGAGTGATCAACAAAATTTATACCTTTAACACCATATACTAGGGTAGCAAATAAAAAGCTACTATAGTATAGTGGCTCTAGGATCGTTCACTTTGGGAATGATTCACAAGCAATCAATGATACCAATTCCAAGTGAATTGGTTTTGTTTCATTTCAAGGTTAGTAAAAGAAGTAAAACACAAACTTTGGTTGCTTGATGGTTTAGACTTAAACTAATTAACTTAACGAAAGTTTGGAATAACTTAGGAAGAAAAACATTCCTTGAAGAATTAGGTACACCTTGGGGTGGTTCCTCATGCAAAGGACAAAGCTCCGGTCAGATGGTTCCTTTCCTCGCGTTAGAGATTCAACATATAGTTAATTCTCTAGCCGGTGCGGTACAGATTCATCCTTCAATTGGATTTCACTTTAATTCTCTCACTGATGCAACTTGCAATGGTTCAAACCTCTCACTAAGCCTTAACCATTCAAAGTGATCCTTAACCTTGGATTACCCGTCAAAAGCTCGCAAGGGATAACTAATGGATGTCTCCTAGGAGTCCAAAAGCTTATCAAGTGTTGGCTATTCTAGAAAATCCTACCACGAAGTCACCTACCAGAGGCTCGCAAGGGGTAAACTAGTGCATTTCCATGGTGGGAAATCACTTGCCTTACCAAGTGTTGGCCCAGGTGACTCCAAGGTGTTTTAAGTTAACTAAAAACATTGAAATCACCAAAGGATTTCACTTCCTCTTCATTACTAGCTAAAACCACAAAGCTTTGCATTCTTGCACTTGGAACCTCCCCCGGCTACCTTAGCTCCAAGGAATTAGAGGTTTAGTTACTCATTCTTTGGGGAAAACTCCTCAGAGAGTTCATAACTTAGTAATAAAATAAGAAAAACGAAGTGAGAAGGTAAGGTAGTAGAAGGAAATAAACTTTACTTGCTTACCAAACTTTTACAGAAGGAACTCCTCTCCTGGAACAGGCTCCCGAGAGGTGTATATATCAACATAATATAAAACTAATTGTTACAAAGATATTTAGTCTTTTTACTAACTTAAAAGCTAAGGAAACTTGTAATTGGAGGGTTACAAGGAGTATTTTGGGATTTAGACAACAAAAATCTAATGGAAAATATCTCCCAATGTCGGTAGCAAATGTCGGAAGGCTTCAGGAAGCATTTCGCAGGAGGTAAATGGTGTCTGCGAAATTTCGCAGACACCCATGAGGGCTGCGAAATATTTTCGCAACACCAAGCCATCACTGAAGGCTTGCGAAGTTGGCTTCCATCTTAATGTTCCAAGCTTCCCTCTCGCGGCATAAATCAGGCATCGTGAGAAGAAGAAACATTCTACTGTACAAAAGTGTTGCGAAATCACTTCGCAACAAAAGGGTGATTTCGCAGCACTTTGGAGTGATCTGCTTGTAACAGCTTCAACTTCCTCATTTCAACTCCAAATCGCACACCGTTTGAAGCATTGGATTGTTGACTTCCTGAGCTTTGAAATGGTATATAGAATGCATCATTTGGACTTTAGGAAGTGCCCCAAAAGTGGCTGCTACGACTGTCATCAAGAATATGCTCCATAGCTGATCCTCTTTGCTTTTTCTCCTTGCAATCCGGATTTACTTTTGGCAAATAACTTCTAAGCTTTGCCCAAGATTCCTCATAGCTCTCCTCAATATTTACTTGCTTTGGTGATCAAAATACTAACAAAAACACCAAAACTTGCACAAAATGAGTAAAATTGCTTTCAAGGACCCTTAACATGCCAATTGAGTTAAAAGGCCTAAACTACTACTCAAAAGTGGTTAAAAGGATTGATTATAGGCTAATCAAATAGCACTTTTTGAGTAGTAATCAATATAGTTTAAGCATTAAAATTATTATTATTTAGGTTTAATCATTGGGTTTGCTAAAGGAGTTTATATATCTTCAAATTGATGAATGGTGGTTTTTTTTTTTTCTCATTCATACTTTTATTCATTCATGTACAATGTATATATAAAGGGTAATCACTATTCTAAGAATGGGAACGAATGATACAAGGAAGGAATGATATAAGGAAAGAATGATACAAGGAATGAATGATATAAGGAAATAATGATACAAGGAAGCAATGATATAGGGAAAGAATGATAAAAGGAAAGCATTCCTAATATCTCAATACTTCCCCTCAAGTTGGTGCATAGATGTCACACATGCCCAACTTGTCTAAAAATTTTGAGAACACTTGTCTTGAGACAGCTTTGGTGAGGACATCAGCCAATTGATCTTCTGATCGAATCTTAGGCAATTCCACAATCTTATCATCCAATTTCTCCTTAATAAAGAATTTGTCCACCTCGACATGCTTTGTACGATCATGTTGTACTGGATTATGAGCAATGTCACATGCGACTTTATTGTCACAAAACAATCAAATTGGTTGCCTATATAGGTAACCCAAATCTTGTAAGAGGATTCTTAGCCATAATGCCTCACAAAGTCCTAGAGCCATACCCCTAAATTCCGCTTTTGCACTTGAACGAGCGACGACATTCTGCTTCTTACTTTTCCATGTCACAAGATTACCACCTACAAAGGTAAAGTAACTAGATGTAGACCGCCTATCATCCACTACTCCAGCCCAATCAACATCAGTATATACTTCTATACTTTGTTGATCAACATTTTTAGTGAACAAAATTCTCTTCCCAGGAGCATTCTGCAAATACCTCAAAATACGCATGACTGCATTCATATGTTGTTCTCTAGGATTATGCATGTATTGACTCACTACACTCACTGCATAAGCAAGATCTGGTCTTGTATGAGCTAAGTACATTCATCTCCCCACAAGTCTCTGGTATCTTCCCTTATCGGTTGATACTTGATTAGGCTTAACACACAATTTCACACCTTCTTTTATTGGTGTATCAATAGGTTGGCATCCCAACATTCCAGTCTCCTGTAAAAGATTTAAGGCATACTTTCTTTAAGACAGAAAAATTCCTTCACTTGATCGAGAAACTTCAATCCCAAGAAAGTATTTCAGATGACCTAGATATTTCATTTCAAATTCTCTAGATAGATAATTCTGCAGAGCTTTTCTTTCTTCAAGATCATTTCCTGTAACTACCATGTCATCCACATATACGATGAGTGTCGTAATCTTACCATGTTGTTTTTTCAAGAACAAAGTGTGATCTAAATTACTTTGACGATAGCCAAAAGCTCTCATTGATTTTGTGAACCTTCCAAACCATACTCTCGGGGATTGCTTCAACCCATACAATAATTTCTTCAATTTGCACACCTTCTAACATTGCTTTTCTGACACTATGCATCCTAGTGGAAGATCCATATATACTTCTTCAAATAACTCGCCATGTAGAAAGGCAGTTTTCACATCGAACTGTTGTAATGGCCAATCCAGGTTTGCAGCTAAAGACAATAATACTCGAACTGTGTTGATCTTAGCTACAGGTGCAAATGTCTCTATGTAGTCAATTCCATAAGTTTGAGTGTACCCTTTTGCTACTAGTCTTGCTTTAAAACATTCAATACTACCATCTCCTTTGTACTTCACAGTATAGATCCAACGACACCTAACTGGCTTCTTTCCTGGTGGACATTCTACAAGTTCCCATGTTTCATTCTTCTGCAATGATTTCATCTCTTCATTCATGGTTGCTTTCCACCTTGGATAATCTAAGACTTCTTGCACACTATTAGGAATAACTACAATAGATAATTTATTTACAAATGACTTATTTGATTCAGACAAACGATGGTTAGACACATAGTTGCTCATGGGATATTTGACTTTGGTAGACAATTCAAGTTCATATGTGGGTTTAGGAATACCTCTATTATGACGGTGTGGTAACCGTTTCATGAATGGATCAGGTTCCAAATTAAGAACACCCTCAACAGACGACGATTGGTTTGGTATTTCAGGGAAGGCATCTTCGGACCCAAATTGTTCAGATGGTTCAATTGTACTATCTCTCCCCTCTTTTATCACTTCTTCAACTTCTGGGTGGTCATTACTACTTGATTCACCCACTTCCTGGTTCACTAGTTCAGATTGTCCATATTCATCCTCCTTAGAGATATGATAATCATAATCGAGAGTCTGAATTTCTTTATGGTACCCCCCTTGAAGTTCAGACTCAAATGAAAAATACATCGAATCTTCATGAAACACCACATCCATTGTAATAAACATTTGTCGAGTTGGAGGATGGTAACATTGATTCGTGCCCAGTAGGGTATTTTTATCAAAAACATTTATAAATCCTATGACCTTATACTAGCGTAGCAAAGCTACTATAGTATAGCAACTCTAGGGTCGAACTTTGGGATGGGTTTTCACTCTACCAGTGATAGACTTCAAGATTAGAAATTGAATCTGATGATTTCCTTTGTCAAAAACTTAAAGTTTAAAAGAAAATAAAATTTGTTTTGAAAGTGGTGTTTGAAACTAAACTAACATAGAACTATGTAAAAATGGAAGAAAGAAAGTCTCCCGGAGCTAAAGGTTACTAGGATCAAGTTCAGAATGCAAAGTGGGAAATTCTGAATTTTTCTCCTCGTATTGGGGACAACAACATAAAGGATAGTTGTTTCCCGAACCGGTATAGGTTTAACAATGAAGATTTAATCCATAAAAAGTCAATAGAAATGGTAGTCAAGTTCCATTAATGGCTTTAGACACTATGGGTCTTCACCTTGACCCACTTTCCAATGGCTCGTACATGATAACTAATGGTCTTATGTGGATCTAGCAATAAGTATCCACAGAGACCTAAGAGCTTATCATGTATTGGTCATTCAAAGTGATTCTAAGGGATTTAAAGCAAAACTTTAGGTTTAAAAGCCATTTATGAACTCCAACTACCTGTATTTAAAGCACGAGAGTTTTCCACTTTTGCATCTGGACTTTTCACCTAGCTTCCTTCACTCCAAGAAACCAAAGGTTTAGCCTCTCATCCTCTGGGAAAACATCCTCAGAGGTTGTTTGGCTTCCAAGAAAAAGAAAATTGAAGAGAGAAAAGGAAAGCAAAGAGAACTCTGTATTTCTCCCTGAGAGGAAAATTTCACTAAGTGTAAAATATACAAAAGTTGTTTCGAGAGATGATTTCCACCCCTCTTATAGTCTTTACAAAGCAAAGCCATGTGATTGGCTAATTACAAGGATAAGAAAGGAATTTACATCAAAAAATACAAAAGAAAATATCTCATGTGGAGTCGGTAGAATAGAAGAGATTTCGCACCAAATTTGCATGACAAATACAAGGTGCCAAATTCACACTTGCATGGGCTGGTGCGAATTTCGCATGGCATTTCGCATGAACAGTACAAAGTGCGAAATTTGCCATTTTGAGCTCCTTATACGAATGGCAATATACCATTATAGGTACTTGATTTGTCAGCAATTCCGAGCCGGTTCCGAATATAGGATTCTTGAAAGGTGATTTTGCATGATGAACAAAATAGAGCCTCCCAAAGTGACAGTGCACGACTACACAAACTGCTTCTTTCCTCTGTTTTTCCTCTTTGCTTCTCTTTTTTACTTGGCTTGTCTTAATGATCCAAAAATCTGTCAAAACACTAAAACTAGCCATAAATATGATTAGAAGTCATTGCTAGGTCCTTAACATGCCAATTGGAATAAAAATGGAGAACTACTACACAAAAGTGCTTAAAACATAATGAATTAAAGGCGCAAAATAGTACTTTTTGGGTAGTAATCACTCCCCCCAATTGACACATTGCTAGTCTCTTAGCAATGAAAGGGAGAAAAAGAAAGAAAAAGAAAGGAAAATAGATAATATAATAATTTACAAAATCATACTGATCACTCCAAAAAATAATCAAGTGGCATGATTGGATCAAACTCTCACATGACAAGTCAAGGATATAAAACTCAATCATCAACAAGAGTCATCAAATAACTTACCTATCACAACATACAAAGAATGGGCATTATGCAAATTTGAGTATCAAAATAATTTCCACTCCCAAAGGACCAACTCTTAATCTTCCACAAAAATCTAAGTGTTAAGGTGCTTAGTTTCCAGTTATAGTATGCCAAACTATATTCTCCCCCCAACTAAGATTTTTCTCTAACTTTAGCAACACTAACCCCCATATAAAAGGCTAAGAACACACCTTTTTTTTTTTTTTTTTTCAAAACTCCACCCATCCACCCATGTAATGAGCAGTGAGGTCGGTGACTCCCAACCAATAAAGGCTTAGGGCACCAGGCTTCAATCCACATTTTAAAAATTGTATTTCTTTCTAATATGGCAGTAAACTTTTTCTTTCTTTTTTATAAATTTCATTTGGGAATGATTTAAAAATAAATAAATAAAGGCCCTTCTAAATATTAAAAAAAAAAAAACACTTTCTTACAAAAATTAATTAGGTGGATGGTAAGGTCAAATTCGAGATAGCTTCATATTTTTTGCTTTAACTGAAAATAAAAATAAAAATTAAAGTAATAATTTTTAAGGGGTAATATTGATGTTGTAAAAGTTTTATTAAACATGAAAGAACTTCTTATGTAAACAAAAATAGAATTATAAAATTCTTATAAGAAATAACATTTTTATGACTTCAATATGAAACATTTTTTAAAAGTTATAAGTTTTTTAAAAAATAATTAAATATATGTAAAAACTTTTATTCGACTTAATTTTTTTTTAACTCTCAAAAGTCAGTCCACATAAAATTTAAATATATTTGAAAATCACTTTTAAAAATCCAAAGAGTCACTTAAAAATAATTTCCGAACTTTTTTTTTAATTTACGTTTAAATACTAAATGATTCTTTTTAAAATAATTTATAATGTCAAAATATTTTTTTATGGATAAAAACATTACAAATAAAAAAATTTAATTCATAAAATTTTATTTATTGTTATTTATTTTTTGGGATTTAATTCTTTACAATTATTTTTGAGTGTTTATAAAGTATAATTAGGTCATGCCCAAATTTATTCCTTTAACTCTATATATTAGGTATAGGTAGCGTGAAATTTTGGCCTCTCTCCACCTATCTTCGCTTCTGACATTGTCATGCACTGCTTCATCAACTTTAGGTCATGCCCAAATTTATTCCTTTAACTCTATCTATTAGCTATAGGTAGTGTGAAATTTTGGCCTCTCTCCACCTTTCTTCGCTTCTGACATTGCCATGCACTGCTTCGTCAACTCTAGCCACAACTACTAATGAAACAAGGTCAATGAATAATTTATTAATTTATTTCTGCTATTGAAATGTCAACTGGACTATACAACTTTCCTGCCTGCCAACTTAATTTATTGACTTGGAATTGGAGAGTTCGTTCAATTGCAGCAACTTAGTTAATTGTAAGTGTCTTTTCTCTAAACCATAAATTCAAATGATCAAGTCCTATGTTTTAATTTGCAAAAATCAGTGATTGTTTTATTATTTTAAATTTAAAGAAGCAGGAAAGGGTTTACTTTAATGTAAAATAAAAAAATAAAAAATAAAAAATGGGAGTTCTTTTGGTGTGGGGTTAAACTCAATTTGTGGTCGGTGATTTTTTTTTTTCCTTTTCCTTTATCTTGGTGTAGATTTTGTGATATTGTTACTAAAATGGAAGGTAAAAATATATTCATGAGCAAAACATATTCTACGACTTTACATTATTCTTCTTATGAGCAGAAAATAAATCATGAAAGCTGAATAATACGAATATTCAATAAAATCTTTGGTATGTTATTTCTTTGCAGCTTCAACATGGCGGCATGTCGGATGGAGGAGGCAGCATTTGAGCTTCTGGGTGTTTACCATTTTTCACTATGAATGCAGTTTCCATGCCCCAACTCAGATGGCGTTCTACATGGCAGTGCATGAACCACACTCCTGCAACAAAAAAAATACACAACATTACACCTAACTTAATTGTAATATTAAGAAAAATTATTTCCTTGGTCTGCAGGTTGGTAGTTTCAAGCTATGAGTTTTTTATTTTATTTTATTTTATTTAAATAGAGGACATGAGTGCTTGCAACATACCAGGGTTGGATGCCTCGAATCTGATTGCAGCCCAACCATTCCTAGGAACATAGATGGTATTTTGATGGGGAGGATCCACCAGATTGTAGTGCAAAGGATCCCTATTTTCATCGAAATTCCCAAATCCCCATCCAACAACATAGAAACTGTGTCCATGGAGATGAATGGGGTGGGATGTCCCTCCAATCAAGTTTGTCCCTTGAAAAACAATCTCCACTGTGGAGTTATACTCGAGCACCCTTACTTCTGTTCCGGTGCTTGGCAACTGATAGAGTAATGGAAGATAATCATATGTAAAATTGAACACGAGTGGTGGAACACTAGGAAATTTATCTCCATATACACCACTGATGTTATAATAGTAAGCTTCCAGTATGTCAATTGTAGGGGTATGGAAGCTTATGTTGTTTATACTTGAGGCAGACCGCGTCCCATTGACCCCTAAACATGAATCATTAACGCATGGGTAGGAGTTTAAAGAAACGGTGTAAAACAGGTTAGTGCTCGTGCTCAATGGGACATTACAAGGATGTTCCGCATTTGCTAAGCTTCGGAGGCTAGCCATGATCAAGAAGCGTTGCATTTATGTCATTGTATGCAGGTAAATGAGGCAAGAAGGGAGGTGAAGATGGAGTGTAGTATCCCCTGTATTGTACAATAGCTGTGGTGGTTGTGTTATCATAAATATTAAGACCTGTTGGGGCTTCGGAATAAGTTATAGCCGCCATGTAATAGTGATCTGGGTGCTGGTTAGCTTCTAGTAAGACATCGAAGGTTTGGCCAGGAAATATTGTGATATAATCTAGTGTCAATGGTTTCGTGTAGCTACCATCTGTTCCAACCACTGTCATTTTATGCTTGGCAATGGAGAAAAAGAGAGGCTCGTGCAAGGCAGCATTGATTATGCGAAGTAGATAGGTCTTTCCATGATCCACTGTTAGCTTGAATGTGCCTGCAATTAGAAAGGGAAAGTTGTATACTTATGACTAGCCAAAAGAAAAAGAAAAAGTTTCCATGAGGATCCACCAATTATGAAGTGATTGATTGATCAGGGGTGTAAATTTGGCTCCATAGTTCAAAATTATATTATGACTAGCCTTTTCACATGTGTTAAATCATGGCTCTACCATCCTCATAGCTATGGTCCTCTTTCTCAGCATTAAGCTTTAAATATGTTAATGTTAATAAGAAAAAATAATATGGTCAACATACAAGAAAATGAAATAGTGTACAATTTTAAAATGGGAAGTTAAACTTAATTTGTACCTGATTTTGAGCATGGAAGTAGATCACCGGGTTGTCCATTTATCAATAAAGAATTAGAGGCATTGGCATCAGCTCCGATTGCAAGCACTTCATCTCGAACCGCATTCACATCACTCTTCCACCATTGTCCTGCATTTCAACAACTCCAATGATTTTAGATTTTGTTTTACGGGTTAATTCATAATATGTAAATTAACATTTAAAAGTAACAATACTTATACCTAATATGATGAGAAATTCTGCGTTAGGTTTGTGAAAAGGATACTTGGTTCCATTCTTGGGATAGATGATTATAGCTCCATGAACGGTGGCTCGGGTCCAATCACTGTGAGCATGCCACCATAAAGTGCCTTCCTCAGAGGAAAGGATGATCTTCTGACTAAACTTTGACCCTGGCTGAATTGGGCATTGTGTGATATACTCAGGACCATCTGTCCATGGATATCTAGGCATGTTCACCCCATGCCTACAAAACAATAACTATACGTTAAAACAAGTAACATCAACTGTATTTCAATGGAACTGAACCAAATAACCCTAAAGTATTGTTTTAAATTTGACTTTGTTTGCAAAGCAATATATTGCAGCCCCATCTTAAAAATAAAAGAATGTTGCCATGTAGGCATGTTGCCATGGTTCTTTCTCTAAGACATGTTCAAGACCTACCAGTGAATGGTGATGTTTTCTTTTCCCCTGTTATAAACGTCGACGATGATTGTCTCTCCTTTCATAGCATGTATAGTTGGTCCCGGAAATTGCCCATTTACTGTTAAGATGTCCTTGGTGCTACAAAGCCTTGTATACGAAGCTTCCCTCACCTGCAACCAATTAAAAGTTAACCATACTACCTCATTCCAAAAGAAATATTACATGCATGAATAGTTGCATCGATCCATTTATGCAAGTGTATAACCAATTAGAAATTGATACCATGCATGAATGACTCAACGACACTAGGGTAAGGGGTCCTATAGTAGAAAATGAGAGTCATATTGCTCCCTAAATATTATGATCAAAAGGTGGCTTTAAGGTCAGAATCATATAAAGTATTTACCACAAAAGTATGCCGATGGGTTGAAGCTTGGCAATGGATGTCACCAGCAAAAAGTTGAAACACTAAAATTTGAAAGAGGAAAACCTTCATGATCGGCCACATCTTCTTTGGAATAAAAGCCTCTTCTCTTGTCCTAAACAGAATTCCTTCAATTTTCTTACTCCTTTTGATGTGTTTCTTTCACATATATGATTCATTATATAGTCATCATAATTCTCTCGGGATACAATACTTCCTCTCCACGTATCAATATAAGAGGAAGTGATTTGAATGTGTATCGGGTTTTATGTTCTTTGACCACTTCAATGAGCAGGTTACGTACACGTTATGTTATAATAAATATCTTGCAGATTATTTCAAAGAAGTGTGAATTAAGAAATGAAAACTTTGACCCTTATCAAAACTGTTTTTCTTAGTCAATTACTTTTAAGAGTTATTTTAAAATTATTTTCGTAATCATTATTTAGAAAACCCTTATTATTAGTCTCACTTGTTTTCATGTTACTTAATACAACTAATAGTGCAGAACCGATGATTATTGTTTTCATATGAATGGGACAAAGTTGTTTCGCAATTTTTTTCAAACTTGAGAATTGAGATTAGCTCCAGTTTTATTAGCTCAAGAAACGTGGCCTATTTGTCAGCAAGCAATTAATTTAGGCCCATAAAATAAAACTCAACGGGTCTAGTCTCACTCAATGACAGTGAGACTAGACCCACCAAGTCTGAACAGCCCCCAGTGATATATAAAGACTCACAAGGTGAGAAGATTTTTTCCATCTCTTACCGTTTTATTTGACGAAGTCCTTTTTTAATTCTTATTTTACAGAGCGTTGGACCCACCCAATTAAGAGCCAGGAAAATACAAGAGCATGTGACGCAGGGCCCAAAAGCTGCTTGTAGTTGCGGCTACGTTTAACTTGGTGGTCCCGCTTTCAGTCTCCCGTCTCAACCAATCTCCGCCGTCCAAACTGCAACGTGGCCTAACGTTTTGCCGCCCTTTCTGTGATTATTACAAACCAATTTTAGAGGATCATTTAAAAGTATTTGACTTCTCCATAAGTTTTTTTGTCTTCTTTTAATAACACAAAAAGGGGAAAACAATAATAGTCAACTATCCAACCACTCCAATTAGATTGCTTGAGAGGAAATTCTTTTAATATCACAAAAAGGGGAAAACATTAATAGTCAATTATCCAACTACTCCAAATAGATTGCTTGTGAGGAAAAAGGATTCCGTAAAGGAAAAATAAGGGAGAATTGTGAGGTGAGACGCGCCTCAAAAATTTACCAAAGATCCGCACACTTTTAAATATATAAAACAGGGATGAACTAAAATACCTATTGAACTTTACATAAACCTTTTTAGTCATTATTGTACCACTATTCACATAATGAGGAAATTTTATTTTAATATTTTGTATTTTTTTTATTATTTTTTAAAACTTTTTTATATATATATATATAAATAACTGAAAATCAAAATCGATATTATTTTCTATTTTAAATTATAAATAAAGAAAAAATTATGTTAAAAAACTATTTTAAAAAATATTTTCTAAAAAAAATATGGTAATATGATTTTTATTTTTTATAATTTCTTTTTGAAAAAACGTATAATTAAAAAGTGAAAACTACTTTTAAAAATAAAAATTGAAAACATTGTTTAGTACTTTTGTTATATGAAAATAATAAAAAGAATTAAATTTCATTTCTTGATTATTCATTTTTATTTTTTTCCATTAGTTATTTTAATAATAATAATAAAAATATAATATGTTTACAATTAAACAAAGGAATTGATCAATTGTGTGTGTGTGTTTTTTTTTACTATCTTTTACATGAAAAATTATTAAATAACTAAATTATATATATTTATTACTCTTTTTAATTTTATTTTCTCTATTTTTTTGTGTAATGGAAAATTTTAATATATCCATAATTAACAAAGTAATAGATTAATTGTGCACATTTTGATCTTTTAAAATAAATTACTTTCTAATTTAAATAAATAAAATTAAATAAGTAAATAAACTTGGGATTATTTCTATTTTATATCATATCTTATATTAATATTTTTTACGGTTAAATAAATTTACTATTATTATTTTTAATTCCAAAAATAAAATGAAATAAATAAATAAATTTTGTATTTTCTAACCAATCTTATATTTATATTTCTTATGGTTAAATAATTTTTTTATTCATTTTTCTTTATTTCCAAAAATAAAAGGAAATAAATAAATAAATTTGGCTTAAATAATAGTTTTTAAGTAATTTCTTTGTCTTCTTTTCAATTACATTTTGCATTGAAAATAAAATAAAATAACGTTTTATTTGTTTTAATTATTTTAAATGTCCAACCATTGGGAACATAATTTACACACTCAAGTGGACATAATTTATGCATATGTATGAAATTTATACCATTGTACAAGACTGTTACACTAATTATACAAGGAAAATACACTAATTGTACAAGAGGTGTATAAAACTGTACATTTTGAAAAATTTCTTTTTTCTTGTCATCTAAGGATTGTACACACAAATTCTTTCATTTCATGTACTTTATTTAACTTGCATATGACAATTCAAATATTTACCTTAATAATGATGTTTGCAGAAACATTTTGTTTTTACGTCCTATATCATTTTCTAAATCAAACCATTGGAAACATAGTTCACACATCATATGTGGACATATAATGCATGCATGTGGTTGAAATTTGTACTATTGTATAAGGGTGTTATACTAATTGTACAAGGTAAATGTTCTAACCGAGTAAGGTAAATGTTCTAATTGGACAAGGCAAATGTTCTAATTGTACAAGGGGTATACAAGACTATCTTTTGTGAAGGATTTCAATCAATTTTGGACTCTTTTTTTTTTTTTTTTTTTCATCTAAGGATTGTACACTCTCATGACACACATTCTTCTATCACACTCATCTTATGCACTTTATTTAACTCGCACATGACAATTCAAATACTTATCCCACAATGATGTTTAAGGGAAAATTTTGTTTTTCCATCTTCCACTATATTTTGAACCAAACCAATGGAAATATGGTTAACTTACCTATGGGCACACATTGACTTGTGATATATGACATTTAGGTTATTGTACAAGGGTGTATAAGACTATCATTTGTGAAGGATTTTAAGTGATTTTGAAAAACTTATTTGTTTATTTCCCCTAACCAAGGATAGATGACATTCCTCACACACATTGGTTAAACATACATTCATCTCATACTTTTTATCTAACTTGTATATGGTCATTTGAATAAGTATCTCACTTATAATGATTATAGAACAAAATTATACAACAATTTTTCATATTCTTTTAAACCAAACCAATGCAAACATGGTTAACAACCAATTGTGAGATATTCATGAGATGATGTATGGAATATGAGTTATTGTACATAGGTATTACACTAGCTGTACAAGACAAATTCACTAACTGTACAAGGGTGTGCAAGATTGCTTTTTGTTAAGGATTTCAAGTGATTTTGAAAAACTTTCCCATTTTTTTTTCCACTCAAGGATTTTTCCCCACTCAAATTATCTCACTCAAGAATTATTTTGAATTTTATTTTTAAATTTCATCATCAAAATTTTGTAATTGCATATTTTGTTTTTATAGTTTTAGCAATGTTCTTTTTGTCCACCAATTTTTTTTGTAAAATTTTATCCAAATGAATCTATATTTAAAATTATAATCCTTTGTATCAATTTTTTTACTAAGATTATTTTTAATTTTATTGATATATTTATACCCATTTATTTAAAAAATGAAAAACTATTTTTTTTTTTTTTTTTGTAAACATGTTCTATTACCTTTCAAGTAAAAAATTAAATAAGTTTGAAAGTCAATAAAAAAAAATTAAATACCACTTTCAATAATTTTTAGACAAAATTTTATATAACATATTTTATTTGAAATTTAATTTCTAAAGTTTCACTAAAAAATTGTATTGACAATTTTCTTGTTGTGAGTCAAAACACTTTACATTAGTTTATTTAGATAAGAAAAAAATATTAATATAATATTAGAACTTTATATCTTAGTTATTTTTTCAATAAATTTATCTTTTAAAAAAATTTAAAATAAAAATTAAGAAGCTAAAAAGATATATATATATATATATATATATATAAGAGTGAAGTGGTAGTCAATTTTTAAATTTTTTTAAAATATGTTTAATGTGGAAAATATAAAAAATAATTAAAAATAAGAGAAAAATATAAATAAAAGGGTGGATGAAAATTAAACTAAAATATAAATACAAAAAGAAAAAAAAATATGTGGATGAAAATTCCCAAAATTTTATCCTTGCTTATAATGAGAGTAAAAGGATTTAGTATATTTAAAAATGAAAAAAAAAACATTATTGCTTTTTATTTAACATAAAATAGAAATATAGATTGGAATAAAAAGAAAATAAAAACAAAAAATTAGAAATGGGTAATACGTAATAGGGAATAGAAAAGGAAAAAAACACAAAAAATAAAAATAAAAAAATTGAAATTCACACTCACTATGTGCCTATGTCGGGATTAAGGGTATTTTAGGGATTAAAGAAGGAAAATATCCTTCAACTTAATTTTTACACTTTATTTGGGTCTTAGGCTTAAATTACATGATATAGGGATATTTGGTCAATTTTGAGGCCCATCTTTTCTCAAAACACAATTCTCCACAAAAATAAAAACAAGGACACGTGAATGAGCCACATAAGCATTTTATGAAAGAGAAAAAAAACAAATAAATGTTGTTTTGAATTTGGTGGCCCTCACTTTTTAAGGATGCCCATGAGGTAAATAAAGGATGTGATAAGTGCCAAAGACTAGGCAAGCTTTCAAGGAGAAACATGATGCCTTTGAACCCCATCTTGATAGTGGATCTTTTTTATGTTTGGGGCATAGACTTCATGGGACCTTTCCCTATGTCTTTTGGCCACTCAGACATCTTGGTAGGAGTTGATTATGTTTCAAAGTGGGTTGAAGCTATACCCTGTAGAATCAATGATCACAAAGTGATTCTCAAGTTCCTAAAAGAAAACATCTTCTTGAGGTTTAGAGTGCCTAAAGCAATCATCAGTGATGGAGGCACTCACTTTCGCAACAAGCCCTTTGAAACTCTTTTGGCCAAGTACGGAATTAAGCATAAGGTAGCTACACCTTATCATCCTCAGATGAGTGGCCAAGTAGAGCTAGCCAACCGGGAAATTAAGAACATCTTGATGAAGGTGGTGAACACCAATAGGAAAGATTGGTCTGTTAAGCTCCTTGATTCCCTATGGGCGTATAGGACGACTTATAAGACTATCCTTGGGATGTCACCGTACCATCTTGTTTATGGCAAAGCTTGCCATCTTCCCGTTGAGATTGAGTTCAAGGCATGGTGGGCCATTAAAAAGCTCAACATGGATTTAACTAAGGCTGGGCTAAAGAGGAGTTTGGATTTGAATGAGCTTAAGGAATTGAGAAATGATGCCTATCTCAACTCAAAAATAGCTAAGGAAAAACTAAAGAGATGGCATGATCAGTTGGTGACCAAGAAAGAATTTTTCAAGGGACAAAGAGTCTTGCTGTATGACTCTAAGCTTCACCTATTTCCGGGAAAGCTCAAATCAAGGTGGGTAGGGCCTTTTGTCATCCACCAAGTACACTCACATGGAGTAATTGAGTTACTCAACTCAAAAAGTGCAAAGACCTACAAGGTAAATGGGCAAAGACTCAAGCCCTACATCGAGCCATTTTCCCGTGACAAGGAGGTACTCATCCTCCATGACCCATCACATCATTGAGAAAGTGTGGTAAGTTGATGAGCTTAGCACGAAAAGCTAAGTACTCATCTCTTTTTGTTTTAATTTTAGTATTACATTCTTTTTTACTTTGCATTTTTAATACTTTTGCACATATTTTGTTTAGGTTTCTTAGTTTTGATTTTGATTTTTTATGTTTTTAATGGAGCTTTGATGTCCAATAGCAAGTACGAAAGCTCACAAGCTCACAAATGTGGAGAAAAAGGTGAAATAGGGGAGAAATATATCTAAGTCCAAGCTTAAAAGCCCATTTCGCAACTCAAAAAGTGAGTTGCGAAAATTTGGCAAGGTGAATTTCACCTTGCGAAATGCACATTTTGGCAAAATGCAATTTACAACCTCTCGGGATTGCACTTTCGCAAGGAGTAACCAGTGCGAAAATTTTCGCAAGTTTGCGAAATTGTTTTCAAAGCAAATATCAAAATGCAACCTCTCGGGATTGGTTTTTAAGGGGAGTAGCTAGTGCGAAAATTTGGCAAGGTGAATTTTCACCTTGCGAAATTTTTTTTCTTCATGCTTACCAAGGATTTGATTCTTTTTAAATTCATTTTCAAACTTCAATTTTGTAGTTTTAACACTCCTCGGTTCATCCCCATACTTAGACAAATTTTCAAATTTTTTTTTTCATGGCCAAAAACCCTTTTTAAAGCCTTCTCAACTTCATTTTTCATGCATAAAACACTATTCCCCTTGCATTTCCTCTCTAGGCTGCGTGCTTCATTGTTCCAAGGTGAGTAATTTTTCATTTTTCTCCAATTTTGGCTCCTTAAATTGCTTGTTTATGTCATTTCTATGTTTTAGGAACCATAAACATGCATTTTCATCCATTAAAACCATTTCAAAAATCCATTTTTTTTCAAATCAAAGACCCACATGGCCGGCCACCATTTTTGCAAAAATCTCTATCTTGCAATGTGTTTTAGGCTCCCAAACTTACTCCATTGCATTTAGAATCATGTTTCCATTAAAACCATACCCTTTTTCTGAATTTTAAACCATTAAAAATGAAAACTCAAATTCAAAGTAAGCATTGGAGAAGAAGATGAATAGTGCCTGTGAATAGTGCCTCGTGAATAGTGCCCGTTGCCAAATTTAGCAACCACTATTCATGCCTTGCAAATTTTGCACTGGTTACCATTTCAATTGTATGTTTGACACTTTACCCCTGGGATGCTCTATTTTCGTGCTTTTCAGTCTTATTTCAGTATTTATACCATGGCACGGACATGGGGGGCATCCTCTTCAGCTAGTCAGCGTGGGGCCCACTCACAGAGAGGTGGTCGTTCTACACCATCTTAGCCTGCCCAGACCCCAGTTCCCTCTACTCAGCACGGGTACGGGACCAGATGATCATCTGGGTCTTCCAAGGCACCAATGCCATCCCCTGTGAGTAGTCCTCCACCTAAGAGGACTAGGATTTCAGGACCAGGCGAGTCCTCCAGAGCCCCTCCATCACCTCCAGCATCTACTATCCCAGGCTCTTCACACCTAGCAGAGGTCTTCAAGCGGCCTATGATAGCAGGGCTACCCCTCCCAGGCAACACGGATATCAAAGATAGGCCATTTCACGATGAGATCTGTATGGAGCATGAGACTCTCCGCCTATTACCAGAGCTAGAGGAGTCATACCGCCTTCTGTAGAGGTACCACATCGAGCCATTTATGACTCCTAGGTCCTTCTATTACCCTAGGGTAGTCTTGGATTTCTACCAGACTATGGCTACTAGAGGCATCCAGGACCCCATAGCCATTCATTTTTTGATTGATGGCTAGCATGGTATTTTAGAGGCCCGAGATATAGCCGCCCCTATGCATTTTCCGCCTATCCCTGAGGACCTTGGTTCCTTCCGGCATTGGTCTCAGTATTCAGAGCCTAACATGGTGTCTACCTTATCAAGAGGTAGAGTCACTGGTAGGACCATTTTGAGGCGGGAGCTTCCTCCACGGATGTTACTTATCTATTTAGTGCTCCGCACCAATCTTTTTCCACTCCAGCATGTCGTCCAGAGGAGAGATTCTATCCTAGATGCGATTTACCGCATCTCTGAGGGATTCTACTTTGGACCCCACCATCTAGTCATGGCTGCTCTTACCTATTTTGAGGAGAAGGTGCACAGGAAGCGCCTAGGCAGAGCTGGTACTATTCCACTCTTATTTCTGAGGCTGATCTCTCAAGTCTTAGAGGATATGGGATACCCTTCTTAGCCCCACCTAGAGCGTCGTCATCATTGTCGAGAGCTCTTTACCAGTGAGAGTTGGACCCATTTCTTAGACCGCTCACCCATGGACCAGGGTATCCCTAGACCATTAGCTCTAGTGCCTCCCGATTCTCCAGTAGCCTCAGCACCTACAGTATAGACATCACCAGAGCAGGACCCGCATACCACAGAGCCTTCTTCTTCAGTACCTGCTCCAATGACTTGCACTACTGATACTCCCACACCACCAGTCACTCCTGCTCCATTCTATGCTGAGTCTTCAGTCGGGCCATCCATCACTGTCTCCGCTACAGAGTTCAGAGCTCTCATGTCATCCTTTCACTCATTGAGTGTCTCTCATGCCACCTTAGTCCGTGAGATGCAGGCCATTAGACGACAGATGGATACCATACAGACACATCAAGCTCAGCATACAGCTATCCTGGACCAGCACTCCGCCATGCTCTCTTAGATCCACCATCACCTGGGCATAT
>CM074693.1:25554516-25607880 GCA_037355405.1 Vitis amurensis
TAATCCATCCCAATGAGCTTATCAACATGTAAGATTTTTTTACTAAATCTCATCAAAATAACGTGAGTAATATCCTCAATATAATTCATTTCTGCACTGCCACCAAGAAGGCACACATAAATGGGTGAGGCAATGGTATAACAAACAATAGAAAACATGAAGTAAACTTGAATATGTTTGGTTTCATATAAACACTTGAATTATGGGCAAGTGAATGTGTTAAAGGGGATAAAGATGAATTGATTAGATCTTTCAGCACCATTAGAACACCATAAAAAAGGGTGTTCTAATTAATGTTGTCTTTTATTCATCTTTCCCACCTCTATACATGTCAGTAGAAGATTACTCCTTCTTAGCTAATGTTCAAACCTTAATTGAAACTTTATACGCTTACTTTCATAAGGTTCTTTTTTCATTAGATCTATTCTAAGATGACATTTGTTTGTGGTTATAAAAATACTATGGGCCATATTTGGTTCTTAGAAAAATTCAGGAAAAAATGCAAGGTAAAGAATAGAAAGAAAAGTAGAAGGAACAAAAGATAAAGAAAATAAAAACAATAGATATAAAATCAATAAATTATTTTTATTTGCTACTCACGCTTATTTCATTTATTTTAACTCATCGAGTATAAAGATTAAATCATTTAAAAATGTATAAGTTTCTCATGTAATTTTAATTGCATTTGATTTTCGGTATTTACAGGATGTCTTAAATATGAGAAAATCATTTTGCTTAACATTTTTCTTAATACTTTTCTTGAGAACTAAACACAACCTAAAAATGAAGTATAGTTGTTTACATACTAAATGTATTTAAACCTATAAAGAACGGAAAGCAATAAGAAATCAATTAAATTTTCATAAAAGGAAAAAGCATATAATGTTGTTTTGGATTTTGAATTGAATAAGTTTAATCAAAGAAAGGTAAAACTTATTACCATCTGGCAACAATGCAATCCTTCTTATAACAATTATCAATATTGATTACCAAAACAATAAAAGCAGTGTGTCTCGCATGATTACTACCTCAAAAGTGCTATATTTGATAGCTTGTAATTAACTCCTTTTAAACACTTTTGAGTAGTAGTTATTGCCTTTTAACCCATCTACATATGTTAAGGACCCTTGCAATCAATTCTAAATCAAATTGAAATAAGTTTGGTGTTTTGATAGCTTTTTGATCACCAAAGTAATCTGAGATTGGGAGGAGAGTTATTTGGAACCTTGGCAAAGCAATGGAAAGCTCAGAAACATGAAGAACTAAAGCTTTGAAGCCCTTTGCCAAGATAAATCCGGAATACACAAGGAGAAGAAGTAAAGAGAATCTGCTATGAAGCATATTCTTTGATGACAGTAGTGGTAGCCACTTTTGGAGCACTCTTCTGAAGTCCAACTGATGTATAATATATACCATTTCAAAGCTCAGGAAGTCAATAATGCTAATGCTTCAAACGGTACACAATTCTGGAGTTGAAACGTGAGAAGTTACAGCCACCGCAAGTTTAATCACCGCCTAAGCCGATAGCAATTGCAAAAGTGTCATACAATTACCTTTGTTGCGAAGTGATTTCAAAGAGCACTTTTTTTGTACAATGTGGTGGATTTCTCCGAAGTTGCCTTTGATATATGCGTAAGTTGGCATCCAAACACCTGCAAACTTGAAAGACTCACTTCGCGAGCTGTGCGAAATCAGCCGCTTGTCACGTGCGATTCTCAAATTGTGCCCTTTGTGCGCCTTCCATAAATCTCACACTGCTTTTCACTCGCGAAATGGTCCTTAGTGCTTTCCGATATTATGCACACCTGACACTCTTTGTGGATATTTTCCTTTCAGATTTTTATGTCTAAATCCCCATTTTCTCCTTGTAACTCCACCAATTATAGGATTCCTTAGTTATTAAGTTTGGAAAAGAGGTGAATAACTCTCAGATATTTTGTTTTGTAATTTTCTATTATATATAGCTTTCAAGTGGAGCTTGTTCTCGTAGCATCATGTAAAAACTATATCATCAAAAATCATGTAATCCAACGTGGATATAGATATTTAAATATATAGAATATACATAGCCTTGCTCTGTTTTTCCTTCTTTTCATTTTCATTTCTTTTTTTTCTTTCTAGCTAATCAAACTTCCAGGATTTTCCTCGTGAGGATGAGAGGCTAGGCTCTTTGTCTCTGGAGTGAAGAAAGCCTGTAAGTTTCCACATGTATTAATTTGGAAGTTTTGTTGTTTTATTTTTAATGAAGAGAAAAGTGTGACCTGCTAATGGTTTTTATCCTTTTAGTTAACTTAAAACGCCTTGAAGTCACTTGGGCCAACACTTCAGGTAAGGCAAGTGATCTCCGCTCCATGGAGATCTACTAGTTTATCTCTTAAGTAGCCTTTGGGAGGTGACTTGAAGGTAGGATTTTCTAGAATAGCCAACACTTGGTAAGCTTTTGACTCCAAGGATATATCCATTAGTGTTATCTCTTCATGAGCTTTGACGTTTAATCCAAGTGTTAAAGATCACCTTGAATGGCAAGTGCTAGGTGGAGGAGGTGGTATGGAGCCACTGTAAGATGTACTCGGTGAGAGGGATTTAGCGCTTGGAACCCATTAAAGGGAAGCATCTCATACAAAGACCGGGTTGGAGAAGGAACTATATGTTAATTCTCTAATGCGAGAAAAAAACAAGTGACCGGAACTCCTTTTGTATGAGGAACTCCTGAGCTCAGTGATCCGAACTCCAAGAAACACTTTTCTTTGTAAGTAAAATCAGTTATTATTTTTGGTTAGTTTAAATCTAAACCTTTTTCATTCAAACATCTTTATGTTTTCTTTTTAAAGCTAACCTATAAATGAAAAGGCACCAATTCAACTTTGTTAAATTAATATCATTTGTGAAGTGAAACCCATCCCAGTTGAATCCATCCTAGAGCCACTATGCCATAGTAGCTTTGTCTTTGCTACCCTAGTTCATGGTGTAATAGGTTATAAATTTTGTTGATTACTCCCTCAATCAAGGAGCACCAAATTGACATGAATCAAATGAGACACCAATTGGGCACGAATCATCTCACTTAATCACACATACTCAAAATAAAACATCTGTACTAAAAATGTCCATTTCCCTTAACAAAATGAAAAAGGGGAAGGAAAGCCCACCAAAAAATCTATAGCATTTTTTTGTACAAACAAATTAAACAAAGAGTTCTTTTCCATGTTTCAAGCATAGAGATAGAGTTTGAAAGACTTTATTTTGAATAAGGCAATAGGTTAGATGACATTTAAAAAGTACCAAATTTCAAAGTCTCAGGAAGAAACTTTGTTTTTCCTCTTGAGTCCCCATCTCCGCATGACTCTAAAGTCTTAAAAGAACCTTTATATGCAACTTATATTTTGAAAGGTAATGTTGTATCATACAAAAATAAAAAATAAAAATAAATAAAAGAACTCCAAATTGGTTCTCTGATGAGAAAATCATCATATTTGTCCCTTACATTTCATATATTCACATGCCCCACCATCATTTTTCTTGGAGAACCAATTTGGAGAAATGGTTTAGAAAATCTATGATTTTTTTTTCTATTTTATTTGGTGAAAATTAATGGACTGGACAAAGTGGGGATCACTTACTATTTTAGTTTTTAGAATGTATAACCATAAAAGGAAACTAACTTTTTGTTCAAAATTAATGGAAACTAAACACGATGGCTATTTTAGCCAATTCACAAATATCACAACGGAAACCAGAATATCACTCTTTGCAAACAAACTAGGAAACAATTTTTAAATAACCAAAGGGAAGCATGTCCCGACGTCGATGCCACAACCAAATTTCGACTTTTCTTTCCCTCGATCCATCTCGCCATCAAGGCTTGTTGCAACTTATTTGAATCCTTGAATCAGTAAGTCCAAGCAATAGAGTTTTCCCGCTAATACCACAACCAATTGTCTGCCTTGTTTGGATGTCTCTTAATCACACAAAAATTCAGTGCAAAAATGACAATACAAGATAAGGTTGCGTGATTTGAGAAACCGACAAAGATTGTAATCTAAAGATGGAACAACTCAAGACGTAATCCAAATTCAAAGTATCAGTGAAGAGTTAAGGATCCTTCCCCAATGACTCGGGCTAGTTAACATTGGTCTGTGGAAATAATTTTTGTGAGGAAGGTCTAAGGGGTAAAACCTGTCTAGAATCAAAAGTCATATGATCTCGTAGCACTAGAATCAATTATCCATGCACTATTAATAACAGTGTAAAAGTATTTAAAAAACTTACCACCATGATCTCAGTAGCGGCTACCAATGCAGAGAGCTTTCAAAGAACATTAGCCTTTGTTTTTATTCCTAAGCAACGCTTGCAATCGAGGTTTTCTTGGAATCCTTCTTCCGTTGATCACGATTATTATCATTAATAACAAAGTGTTGATAGCCTCAAACATGATCTAAAGGTCCATGGTTCAAACCCTGGCTCCTCATTGTTTTCCTAGTCATACCAAGAGTCGTTGCTTTGAAATTGTGGGATATCCAGATTGGTGGATAAATCGTATTGCAATGAGAGTGCATTTGAAGGTTGACTTATCAACATTAGGGCTTGTCTTAGGATGGATGATCGCTAATCGACTACCATAGCGGACAAAATATCCAGGATTTCGCCATGGCTCGATACCATCTTCAAATTGATAAATGGTAGTTTTTTCCATTCATACTTTATTCGCTCATGTACAAAGAATATATAGAGGGTAATCACCATTCTAAGAATGGGAAGGAATGATACAAGGAAAGAATGATATAAGGAAATAATAACTAATATCCTAATATCTCAATATTCCTAATATCTCAATATTCTTAATATCTCAACTTTCCTAATATTTAAACATTCCTAATATCTCAACACTAAATAATATAAGGAAAGAATGATATACCTAAAGCATTCCTAATATCTCAACAAGATGTGCAATGCCGTTGAATATGAATGCTAGGAGCTATGACTCGAATGATGAGACTCGACTTCAAACACCAAACCGAGAAAATAATAGCCTGAAGCCAAACCAAAAAGCTAACTCTAAACGCTAAACTAGAAGAATAATGGCTCGGGAAGCCAAACCAAAAAACTAACTCTAAACGCTAACTAGAAGGCCCATAGGTGAAGACCTATGGTGGTGATACAATAAAACGCCCATGGAGGCCAATCTATGGTAGTGAAATCCTCAAAGGCCCACAGATAAAAATCTATGGTGGTAATAATCCCGAAAGCCCAAGAATGAAAATCCATGGTGGTGATAATTTGAAATGCCCATAGATGTCAATCTATGGTGGTGATAATTCGAAATGCCCATAGATGAACTGATCTATGGTGGGTGAAATAATCGATCAAAGTCCAGCAGATGAACATCTATGGTGGTGAAAATCGATCAAAGCCCATAGATGTCCTGATCTATGGTGGTGATAATCGAAATGCCCATAGATGTCCGATCCATGGTGGTGAAAATCTCAAAGCCTAAAGGATGAAAATCCCCTGGTGGTGAAAATTCTAAATCCCAAGGATGAAAATCCATGGTGGTGAAATAATCGAAAATGCCCATAGATAGCTAATCCATGGTGGTGATATTTTAAAGCCCAAGGATGAAAACCATGGTGGTGAAATAATCAAATGCCTGCATGTATGTTTGATCCATGGTGGTAATAACTGAAAGCCCAAGGATGAAAATCCATGGTGGTGAAATAAATGAAATGCCCAGCAGATGTCCTGATCCATGGTGGTGATAATTCAAATGCCCATGGTAGATGTCCGATCTATGGTGGTGATATAACTGATCAAAGCCCATAGATGTCCGATCTATGGTGGTGATATAACTAAAAGAAAGGGGATGCCCTAAACAAGATGACAACAGGGGGATGCCCTAAACAAGATGACAATAGGGGGATGCCCTAAACAAGATGACAATAGGGGATGCCCTCAAGCAAGATGACAATAGGGGGATGCCCTAAGTGATAACTCGTGAAAGATCGACAAATGGGTCTCGACAACCATGAAATCAACACGAGACATGGTAAACCCAAAGAGAGGGGCATGCCCTAGTAGAAAAGCACCAAAGGGGGTATGCCCCGGGTATGATGACTTACAAAGATCAAGAAATAGATCAAGCAAAAGAGAAAGACACAAAAGACCTAATAAACTCAAGGATGGGGGTATTCCATATAGGATGACCCATGAAGATCAAGAAGTAGATCGAGTAGTGAGAGAATCTGCAAAAGATCCGGTATGAACTCAAGGATGGGGGTATGCCCCAAAGGTAGGATCCACAAAGATCAAGAAATAGATCGAGCAAAGTGAGAAAGTCCGCAAAATATCTAATGAACTCAAGAATGAGGGTATGCCTCAAAGGTAAGATACTAACTAACATCAGATATAGAATGTCACCAAACAAGACACACTGGGATATGCTCAATGATGATGCAAATGAAAAACACATATAGAGCCTCAATGAACAAATGCTAAAACAAGTCCAAGCATCACCTAAACTATGCCGATTGAAGCAAAACTAAAATAACGGATCAAACAAATGCTGACCGAAACTCTAGGTCCTGAAATGTAAGCAAATCAAGACACGACGTGTCAACTATCAATATGAGAACATCATCACAAATACATCAACAATCTAACAGCCCCGCCATCGCTGGAAGATGTTGAACCTAATGTCCAAAGGTGTGTGAAAACTCAACCGGAAAGCTCAAGACTAGTCTATATCTTCCTCCGATCAAGATAAGAGGATAAGGTCATGTAAGATGGTGAAATATGTGGGCTCAAAAGATGTAAGGCTCGATAAGATGGGTGCGGTGTATAACAGAGTCCAATGTAGGATGTATAGGTGTGTAACAAAGGAAAGTGGGTACCTAAGTCTGGATTAAGTACGCCGAGAAGATTGAACCTGTGGTGCCAACAACCCTATGATCCATCGAAAGCAAACAATCATAAAACAGGAGGTGGAATCTCAATGTCAAAATCAAAGAAGGTGGCTATGCCTCAGAAGGTGAATGCATCATCTCTAAATGGATAAGCTCTCAAGACAAGATAACTTCTCCTGAAAGTAAGCCTCGGGTATAAACTGCCATCTCACAAAATCATCATCAAGATGAGTGGGCTATGCCCCAATGTAAGCATCTCCAAAACAAACATCCATGAGAAGAGTACAACCAATCATACATCATATGATCGAAATGAGTCTCCGCTTCTCAAAGTCATCGTGGTAATGTGAAGAAAGCATCTCACCTCTTCTAAAGAAATAACATGTCCCCGTGTGAAAAGGATCAAGCAAGGTGGTATGTGTGGGACCATCATTTTTCACGTGCGCCCACTCGATCAAGTAGACTCGCTTTTTTATTTGTGAAAAATTAATTTTTTGGAAAAGTTGAGTCGCCACTTATTTTATTTTTATTTTAAAGGGAAAATAAAACAAGAAAGAAAAACCCTAAAACTGTGACTCCACAATTTTGAAAAGCATGTCTTTGAAAACCCGAGTCTAAGTCCGAGGATCAAAGTTACCGATTGGGAAGGTACCTTTAAAAGGTAGCACCCTCTAAGCCCTCTAAAGGTCTCTACTAACTAAGTTAATGGGAATGTGGCAATTAATCGGTTAATTATGGATACCTAAGTAGGCTAGGTGGTTCCAAAAAATAGCATGCCAAACAAGATCAAATCATAATAAAGGAAGGTTAGGATGCGTGACTGACCGCCTCTCAAGCGCTATCATAAAACATCGATGGTTAATTTAAACAATATATCATCCAAGATGTATTTTATTAGAAATAATCAAACAATGAAACATGTATATCGTAACACCAAGCATTATTAGACATAAGCATTATTTCACAATGACAAGCATATTCATAGAATTCAGAAAGTAGGTGATAGAGGACATACCGGATAGCATAGATAATTTGTAACGTGTTCCTCAAGTTGTAAGGGGTTAGATAATAAATAATAAAATATAGAAATCCTAGCATGCTCATATTCAATTAGCATAATAAAAGTGATCAAAGTATACAGAATCATCAATTATCACATACATCTTGTATATAATTCTAAAAAAAATAGATAGACATGATTTCAACAAGTGTCAAATGTGGCAAAAAAAAATAAATTTTGAAAAGATTTTCTTATGTAGGGGTTTCACCAATTCCCCAAATTAATATACACGAATTTAGCTTAGAATTATCCCATTTATTTAGGACCACAAGCTTTGATTCGTGTTTTTGTTCAAAACCAAAAATTCTTGTTGAAAACCGAGAAGGATGCAAACCGAACAAGATATGGTTGCATATTATTTTTAAATAAATAATAAAAAAAAGGAGATTTTGATCCTGAGGACTCCAATGAGTTTTTGAAATAGATTTTAAAATGATTTTTTTTTAGAAAAGTATTTTATTTTAAAATAAAAGGAATTAATTTGGGAAAAATAAAATATAAGAAATAAAATACCAAACAAAACAAAAATGAAACCTCAAAGTAAAATTTGTTTAGTAATTAACAAAAATGATAATGGTGATGGTAGAGGCCAATCTTCATGATTTTCCAAATGGCCTCAGAAAAGAAAATCAAATTAAAATGAAGGATCACTAACAGCAAGACATTCTAAATTAGACAAACTAACAAAGTATCAATTCATGAACTAACCGCTAGGATTTCAAAAGCATATAAGTTTAAGATAAGGATGATCAGAACTAACATTAATGATTTTGAAATAAAAACTAAAAAGGGATCAATTCGGTAAGGAACTAAAATTATAGAAGTACCTAAACTAATTATAACGAGTTTGACTAAATTAAACTAAAACATGAACTTTCAAACATAGAATTAATTTTTACTAATGAACCAAAGCAAACTAAAAATATGTACTTTCAAGCATGGAATTAATTTTATTGATGAACCAAAAATTGTGCAAGTGTCTAAACTAAATAGATGAATTAAATTAAATCAAAGTACACTAAAACATGAACTTTTAAATAAAGAATCAATTTTATCAATAAACTAATAAAACTATAAAAACACATAAACTAATTAAATGAACAAAATTAAATCAAAGAATACTAAAAATATGAACTTTCAAACATGGGATCAATTTTACTAATGAATTAAAACTATAAAAAACACCTAAAATAATGAATATAAATTATTAAATCAAAGCAAACTAAAACTAAACTTTCAAACATGGGATCAATTTAATTAATGAACTAAACTATAAAAAAATCTAAAACTAACTATAATGAATCAAATATTAAATTAAAGCAACCTAAAAACGCAAAACTTTCAAACATAGAATCAATTTTATCAATGAACTAAAACTATAAAAACACATAAACTCATTCAAGCTAAACTAACAAATAAATTAATACCAAATTATATTACGACTTAAAAAAAATCCACTTCATCTAATAAAATTGATTAAGCTACCAAATTGGAATAAAAAATGCATTTTTTAAAATAAAACAAATTAATAATTTAGTGACTAAAACTAAAGTAATCTAAATTAGAAACAAGATGCAATTTTTCTAAAAAGGTTTAATCAAACAATTGAATTAAAATTATGAATATAATAAATTAATAAACCAAACGAAAACCTCAACCCTATCTAAGAAAATTAATTAATTAAGCTAATAAATCAAAAAATAACAACGAAATTAAACTAAGGAGTAAATTAAGACAAAAACCAATTAAATTAAAATCACAAACACGTTTAAAACTATCATATGGATTAAAACAAATTAGCATGGACTTATGAATTATGAACCCGTAAAAAGACATCTAATAAAAAAGAATAAAACTAACCTGCATGTTATGGGAGAAAAATCCGCCTTTGATGCATTGAAGTGGCTGCTCTATTAAAATTTCAGAAAGCTCTCATATTTCACTTTGTCCAAAATCCTCTCTCCTTTACGTATCCTCTACTCCGAAAATTTTTCTTAAGCCCCCTCAAAAAAAAAAAAAAAAATCCCTCCTCAATTTATATGGCAGCCTTTACCTTATGGAATATTTTCTTTTCCTTTTGGAGATGTAGGTAGATATGGGAAGTATGGCTCGCTTTAGAGATTCCCAATGATACGTGTGTCCCGCTTGGTAAGCGTCTACATCTAGTGGTCGATCATCCGCCGCTGATTGGATTGATCAGCCGGAAATTGTGGGAACCTTTATCCGTATCCACCACGCATCGAACATTCTACATTTTAATGCACATTTCACCGAGAAAGGCAAAGAACATTCTTTGATGGCTTTCCAAGATTGACAAATCAAGATTTCTCTTATTTTCCACTGCGAACGTGGTGGTCAGGCTTTTTGGTCTCCGACATAGGTCTCTTAAACCAAACAGATTCTATTCATGCTTCAACGCCCGATCCTTCCACGCTGATTGTGTCGATATCTAGTTCAGTGTCTCGTGGTCGACCAGTCCTCTATGCCACGCCGGGATTTTTCAAACATGAATCTTCGCTCATTCCTGGTGAAAGGTGAGTGGCTGAGTTTTTGGAAGAGCTGCACCAACATGGTCGATCGAATCGGAGAGTTGTAACAGGACGAGTACGTGATTCCTCGCCAAGGTTCACGGAGATGAGTTAGTTGAGGATGGAAAATGATGTGTGGTGTGGTGTCGCCTGTTAGGTGAGATGGGAGAGAATTGGTTTTCTATTCTAAAAACCAGATGGATCGTAAGTGGCGGATTATATCGGCAAAGTGACGAAGTCTATAGGCAACCCATCAAGCTTCAATGGCGTGGTGTACTACATAGGCAATTATGAATTTGCCTTTTCAATACCGACCGCTTTTTCAAGGGAACGCCTCAACGAGTCCCGCTTATCCCTTTGTAGTTAGGGAGTTTTCCAAAGGATAAATAGAACAAACACCACGTGGCGTAACGCTTCCTTCTTGCTTTTCTTGAACCAAATCGTCATCTATTTCTCTCTCTCGTGGTTGCTAACGTGTATGCTTCTTAAGGCGGTGTAATCGCGTAGGTATGCGTAAGATTGCTATAAGGATGCTCTGTCTCTTCCGACTGATGGCGCCTTTATGGAGGCGATGTTTCACAGCTAGCGGAGATGCATTCCTCCCGCGATCATCTTGTACATCCCCAAAACAAGGCTCCTCATGCAAAACAAGAATAAGATCTAATTAAAATTCAAGAAAAAACAGAAATTAATGAAAGTCTCCAAAATTCCTAATAAAATGAAATATGATTCAAAGAAAATGAAAGAGAAAATCAAATATTAGATTGTACAATTCATTCCTTTGATAAAGGGGCATATGCGATTTTAAATCTAACAATTCAAACAATTTTTCATTAAGTAAAAATTAACAAATAGATAAATAAAATAGACAAAATAAAAAGGTCAAAATAAATATAAATAGGCAAACAAAATAAATATAATTATCACACGACATAATAATAATGAAAAGGTTATACAAAAGGTTAAGTCTAATAAAGTGTCTAAATGAACCTATTTTGAAAAGGTACCTAAGTGATTTAAGTGACTTAAGGTGAATGTGTAGAAGTTAAAAGGTATAGGTGGGTCTGCTTGGTTAAGGTGAATCTAAGTGGGCCTAGGTGGTGCATAATGGGCCAGGGTATCTAAAAGTTATCCTAAAAAGAATAACAAAAACCTAAGTTTAAATTAGGGCTGCCAAGGGTCACAATAATGGTCGATAACCCCTAACCAAAGTCCCCAGGTGACTCAAAAAAGGTAAGTTGTACGAGTAGTAATGGGCCACCAAGGAACTATTTTGAAGCACTCAAAACGAACTTAAAGTCATGTGCTAAAGGGACAAAATTGAGGGTCTACAAAGATGCCTCAACAAAAAGCACCTAGACATGATCATGCCCCGATGTAAGCTGGTATCTCTAAGACCAAACGCTAATGAAAGGGTTATGCCCAAAGATAGGGCAAACCCCAAATGACTAAACTCCACCGCGAGCTCTCACAAGTGTCTATGTCCTAATCCAATCATCTCAAAAACCTCACAACAATGGTGAGAAGGCTATGCCCCGTGATCACATCCAAAGAAATCACCCAATCATATCCCGTACTCCAATGTGAAATGAATCTAATCGCTCCAAGGAACAATTCATGCCTAAAAACCATCATGGACCGAAAGGGGTATGCCCCGTGTAAAGTACACCAAATGAAATGCGCCAATCATGTCTCATGCTCCAATGTGAAGAAGGATATCCGATATCCACCAAGGAAGGACATGGCTCAAAAATCCGTCTATCGATCAGTGAGAAGAGTATGTCTCGACATAATGGTCATCCGATACTAAACTCTCTCGAGATGGTTATGCCTCCAAAGGTAGGGCCATACCATAACTCCTCGTCCATCACAATCAGAATGCTCTCAAATCAAATCCCAAGTATCGCTTCACATAAGAGCTATCAAACACAATGTGTGATGTCATGGCCTCTGTGGTGGTCTTAAGACTCAGACGATTAAAGGTAAGGTATTAGTGATAGGGTGATAGAAATGAAGGGAAACTAGGCCCAAATACCCAATGATCAAACCCATGCCCTCAAGTATATAATACAACATGTATAGAAAATTTTGTGAGCCATGGACCCGAAGATGCCTACCGTGAACATGGTAAGAGTGATGATGCAATGAAGAAAAATTGAACCGATGACGAGATGTATAGTGATGATGTGAAGAGAGTATCAAACCAAAACGAGGTCATTGCAAGAAAAGAATAAGAGGTGAAATGAGAATGATGAATTAGAAACTAGAAAACGAGGATGATAATAATGAAGCAAATAACACCAAAAGGAGTAATGATCGACTGTGATCAAACATGGAGTGAAGTCACATCAACTACGAACACGATGATGGAATGGATAATGACCCGTGAGCTCCTAAGAGAAGGTCACTCATCTCGCCCAAGATATACTGACAAAATTAATACAAAGCCCGAGGGATCCCGGGAAGCTCTACATACGAACTCCCGTCAACAAACATAATACTGATCAAGTGACCCTCAAATATCAATACATATACACTCATGATGGATAAATAATACACACCTGGTTTTTTTTTTTATTATTATTTTTTTATACATATATATAAACCAGACATGCTCAATGCATACAAAATAAGACCCAAGACAGGATCAAGAATGAATAAACATACTCGAATGTCAATTTATCACAAGCTCTCTCCGATGAGGTGACCTTTTCCCTCAAACCGAGGATCCTCGGATCTGCTGTCCGTGGGATAGATAGTGGAAATGATATGACTACCCTCCATGTAGTGAATCGAGGATGATCACCCCCTCGGGATGAAAGAAGATGATGTAAATGAACAGAGATAGGATGAGGAGGATACAATCGATGAAGTGTGATGAAATGCAATGATGCAACGATAGGAAGAGATAATGAGAAAGATGTGCCTTCTCGGTCCAAGGCTCATGAAACTCCTAAACAATGCATGCATACACTCAAAACCCCTATCCCGTGTAGAAGGTGAGCAAGGCTATAAGAAATAAAAGGCTATGATGCTCATGAAAGGCTCAAAGGGCTAGCAATGGTCTAGATGTCAATAAAGGTAATAGTGTGTGAGCTAACTAAAATGAAGGTCACCCATCCCAGCGACCACGATTCAAACATCGTGCCCTCGTGCCCTCAAATGATCAATACTAAATATCGATGTCTATCCGATATAACCATGTCAACCTCTAGAATCATGCATCAAACCGTAGTCTGAATGCTCCATAACAATCTCAAAGATGGTCATCTTAAAGCAAAGGAACGGTGATCTCATCGTGCGCCACCGCCATCACAAGCCAACTCTCATCATATAAGATTATTCTCTACACTCAAGGCAAAAATAAGTGACAGCCATCAAGCAATCGACTAATCCACTTATCAGAAGCCACCCAAAGATCATAAGATATCCCTCGCCATGCAAGAACAACCATGGGCTCAAACTCCTCACACTCTACCTGGCCGAATCGAGAGAGGGGATGTAAAGCTAGAAAAAACCGAGGATGGAAAGGTCATATAATGGTCTCAAGGGTGATGTTGTGAAAGCTCACAATGGATGGATGTAGGTCAAAACAAAGTCAAGGTGTGGGAAGTGAGCAAGGTAATCAGCTCCGATCATAAGAAGATGTGATCACAATCTCGAACTCCCTAAGTCAAATCTCCGATCCTAGGCTAAATAAGCTCAATATCCTCCATGACAAGTCAAGCCCCAAGACCATAATGTGCAAGTGAAGGGATGCCTCAAGTAAAAGAACAACACATCATATCATAAACACAAGCATATGTCCATAAAGAAAAGGACATCCAATGGGATAACCAATGAGTACATCAAATGCAAAAGAAAGATAACAAAGACAATACTCAAGAATCGAGTTATAGTCTCTAAAAGTCAAAAGCAAAACAAGACTAAACAAACAAAAACAAAAAAACAAGGATCTGGTCCTGGCTATCACATCTCCTGCCATAGAAGGAACAAAATCGAGCACCACTATACCAAGGTAAGCTAATCATGAGTCAATCGCCCAAATCAATAAGATCTGTGGATTGCTGTGAAGGGGAGTCTGCATGGCATGGCCTCGAGTTGAGGTAGGAATAGGAAATATATTCTGACCAGGATGCCCAAACATCCCGTAATCAATAATGTCCTATATGGCATGTCGTGAGAGCAAAGCTTGCAATGATCAGTGTGGATGCCCCGCTCGACGATGGTACGCATAATATAAATCAAGCCAAACCGTGAAGGCACAGATCTCGAAGTGCTCTAGAGCCAAAGGAGCCAAAAATCCCATGGCTTGGAAACGCCTCAAAACTCTCGCTCAGGGGTGTGCTCTAATCTAAAAGTGTCTCTGACATCGTGTCGATTAAGGTGAAGTCGCCTCCCGAGGAACCGTGAATGACCGTGAGGGCCCCAAAGCCGAGATGGAGGTCGTGGTTTGATTTAGCTAATGAAATGGTTGAGGAATGCTCACCGAACACCGAATGTGGGCGAGATCGTGGATGAGGCACCCAAAGTAACAGATGTCGATGAAGTCAAATGTAATGAAGGTATCTCTTACTTCCTGAGCTCCTCTCGATGACGATGGATACTCCGACAAAATAAGCTCAATCCTCTCAACCCTCCATGTCAAATCCACCATCATCTCGTAAGGAGTAGTAAGAGTAGTGGGTGCGATCTCGGTCCGACATGGTGAACCTTAACCGAAGAAGTCTAACTCGATGTACTGTATCATAACCATCATGCCATCAATCTCTCGCCGAGGACCAGCCACGACACTAAAACTCGTCTCCAAGACTCTAAGACAAACACATGCACGAGACAAAAACAAAGCAACACAAGATGATACTCAAAATAACAACACATAAAATGCATGATACGAAACAATGATAATAATAAAAAGACAAACACATACCCAAGAAAACGACAATATCACTAAGTGAAATGAGAGTATATCATGCGAAAAATAAAACAATAAAGCCTACTCGAAACACAGGTACGAACTCGAACCACTAACTATAAAACAAGACTCAAATATAAAGTAAAAGAGAATAAAAACTCAAACGACTAACTAACAAAGTGGTCCCAAAATACACCAACAAAGTCCTGCAATATCAAAGTGTCTCGGTGAATATCAAGTACTCCGGGGTGTCTCAAACATGACGGCATGAGCCTCGAGGGAGAAGGAACCTGCATGTGTGGAATAGGTTGGAAAGGAATCTCGTGAGGTCATATCCGAACCGAGATCGTATTCTGTGGGTCGACACGAAAGCTAACCGCCAATGCACCACAATAAGATCTCAGATGGTATGACGTGAGAGAAGCACAATAATCACCAAGAGTGGTCTCCCGCCATCCGGTGAAATGCACAAAACTCGTGGAGCACGAAAACGCAGGGTAGGAGACTTGGGTGGCCTAGCCGTGGTACTAAAAAAAACCAAGTGAGCTCTGAAGTCACTCAAAAGCTCTATCCAAAGGCATCCCCAAATCGTAATAAGTCCTTCCGATGTCGCCGATGGGGACAAGACTGCTCATGTCAGGATACTAGTCCTAGAGACGCCGAAACCGAAATGAAGGTTAAAGCAAGACAAAGATGAGGATGCTGAGAAGGATACCGCATGAAATGAATGAGGATGATGATGTTGTAAGGGTAGGAAATCACTTGGGTATCTCGTAATGATCTCGGATAGGATGATAACCAGGTCGCCGATGTTGAAAGTCCGTAGAACATACGCCCATAGCTCTCAAATGATCCACCAACTCTTTCCCCCGCATTCGGGAGAAGGAATAATATCTCGACCATAATCCTCAGAGATGCCATCATCTACATCAACAAAGCCTCCGAACCAATGATCCGAAATCCCGGAATGGGACTCGTCATATGTCGAGCAAACCTAGGATGCAAACTCCTCAAAACATGCTCATCCGATCTCTCTCAGTAAGTCGCTTAATCATCTCTCGCAGCTTTCTCCAAATGAGATGAAAGAAGAAATAGGCTCATCTCGATCCCCTCGTCTAAGAAACTCGAGCTCTCTCTATGTGTAATGCCTGGTATCACCACCGAATGAATACTGTCTCATAAACTCCCGTGCTAAGTCCTCCCAAGTTCTCCAACGAGATGATTCTAATGAAGCGTGCACCATCTCCGTGTCATGCCGCTCAATGATAATGGGAACAAAGAGAGCAACAGGTGCCTCATCTAGGCCAAGAGCCTCCTCATAATCGTGCTATAAAGCTCTGAGATGAATACGAGGACATCCAACACCCGAGACATCTCTCTATATCGGGCATCCTAAAACCGACCGGCAAAATGGCCACCGGCACGTCGCCGTTGTCATCCCACGAAATCATCTCGCCAAGATATCTCATCTATCTAATCCTCGACGCCGAATCTGGCTCCATACGAGAATGAGGATCCCTCAATAATGGTAACTCGGTGTGACAATGGGTCAAATGACAAAGCACTGATCATGTGAAGTCTCGTAGTTGGCATCCGAACAGGTATAACAGGTGGTGTCACTATATCGGATGACGTGTCCTCGAGCACTACATGTCTACTCTCGCCTGAGTATCCTTCCTCTAACTCAAACCGGTCAATGCCTCCGTAATCGAAACCACGGCATAATAAGCTAACCAATTGAAACTCCGATCAATCCGTCCTATAGTACCAAAGAATACGAATCAACCTCCTACTCAACCCTGGGCATCGAACCAAGACCGGGACTACAATAGACCCCTACAAAAGAACCCAAACAAAACGACTAAACACGACTCATGCAACATACACGAGATGCAACGAACGATGACCAATGCATGATACAATACAACCCAATACATGACAAAGGAGCGATACACAATCATATGGTGACAATCAAAATTTGATATAACGATAGAAACTCTAGAGTCACATGAGTGTCTAGTGTGAGATAACCACAAATATGACTAAAGAATTTCTATCAATGATCCTGTGGACCTCACCCGATCCACCTCTGGACCGACGCGACTCGCTTTTAAAGGAAAAGAAAGAAAATGAAAAAAATTGGTGTTTTTCTGGGCTTTGAAAACCCGCCTGAGGAGGAACGGTGTTGTTTGGAGTCGCCACTTACTTTTTATTTTTGTTTTTAAAATGGGGAAAATTAAGTAAGAACAAAAACCCCTAGTGACCCCAAGATAGAAAAAGCGGTCTACAAAAAACTAGATTCCGGGTCCGAGGATCAAAGTTACCCATTGGGAAGGTACCTCATGCGAGGTAGCACTTCTAGGCCCGAAACTCGGTCTCTACTAATGAATTGGGTACGTGGGAGCATATGGGTCAAAGGTCAAATGAAACCCTAGGCTAAATAGATGTCATGGATCACACAATCCTAATTGGTATTTGGCATGGCATGAATTCAACCAAACAAAACAATGGGTGCGTACTGTGGTCCCTAGCCAAGCGCCGCATAAAAGGTCACCAAACACAAGTATAAACACATAACAAACATTCAAGATTAAGCACCATGCATGCATATGAATTCAACAACCAAAGCCAACGATGCACTGTGGTCCCTAGCCAAGCGCCCGCAAGGAGAGGGTGAGTCACCTCGCAACATGTATTCAAAATCAAGCATCAAAGATTGTGCCAAAAAGGAAGATAGCTGGTTGAAATGAGGTAAGGGACTCCCAAATGTCATACAAATCGAACTAGACTCATCTAGACCACACCACCCATAACTTCAAAATTGCCCATACTAACTGAAATGAAACACCGACTTAAACCTTCAAGATGGCTCACAAGTGCCCTATAGCAAATGGGTTTGAGCCCCCATGGATAAGGGCTCGAAAATGCCAAAATCGAGGGCTACCTAAAGTCCTCCAGCAGAACAAGGTTGAACTAGTTCTCAACTGGTACAACCTATTGAGAAGAATTCCCAAATTTTTCTAGAAAACTCCTAAATGAGTGAGGATTCAAACAAAAGAAACGACACTCAATCCCGAGCCCTGGATGAGTGAGAACCAGACAAAGAAAGGCAGGTGTTCCTCATGGTTGACAGAGGCAGCCAACTATGGTGCTGAACCGGTTGAACTGGTTCCCAACCTGTTCAGCCGATTGATAAAAAATCCCAAATTTTGTCAGAAAGTTCCTAAGTGATTGAGGAAGCAAAAAAAAGAAGTGTTCTCAATTCCGAGCTCGGATGAGTGAGAACCGGACAAAGAAAGGCAAGTGTTCCTCATGGTCGACAGAGGCAGCCAGCTATGGTGCTGAACCGGTTGAACCGGTTCCAAACTGGTTCAGCGTAAAAATCCCAAATTTGTCAGAAAGTTCCTAAGTGATTAAGGAAGCAAAAAAGAAACGGTTCTCAATTCCGAGCCCGGATGAGTGAGAACCAGACAAAGAAAGGCAGGAGGGATGAAAGAGGCAGCCAGCTATGGTGCTGAACCGGTTGAACTGGGTTCCAAACTGGTTCAACCGGTTGGTAAAAATCCCAAATTTAGTCAGAAAGTTCCTAAGTGATTAAGGAAGCAAAAAAAAGAAACGGTTCTCAATTCCGAGCTCGGATGAGTGAGAACTAGACAAAGAAAGGCAAGTGTTCCTCATGGCTGACAGAGGCAGCCAGCTATGGTGCTGAACCGGTTGAACCGGTTCCAAACCGGTTCATCCGGTTGGTAAAAATCCCAAATTTAGTCAGAAAGTTCCTAAGTGATTAAGGAAGAAAACAAAAGAAACGGTTCTCAATTCCGAGCCCGGATGAGTGAGAACCAGACAAAGAAAGGCAAGTGTTCCTCATGGCTGACAGAGGCAGCCAGCTATGGTGCTGAACCGGTTGAACTGGTTTCCAACCGGTTCAGCCAGTTGATAAAAAATCCCAAATTCGGTCAGAAAGTTCCTAAGTGATTAAGGAAGCAAACAAAAGAAACGGTTCTCAATTCCGAGCTCGGATGAGTGAGAACCAGACAAAGAAAGGCAAGTGTTCCTCATGGCTGACAGAGGCTGCCAGCTATGGTGCTGAACCGGTTGAACCGGTTTCAAACCGGTTGAAAGTTCCTAAGTGATTAAGGAAGCAAAAAAAAAGAAACGGTTCTCAATTCCGAGCCCGGATGAGTGAGAACCAGACAAAGAAAGGCAAGTGTTCCTCAGAGGCAGCCAGCTATGGTGCTGAACCGGTTGAACCGGTTCCAAACTGGTTCAGCTGGTTGGTAAAAAATTCGGTCAGAAAGTTCCTAGGTGATTAAGGAAGAAACAAAAGAAACGGTTCCTCAATTCGAGCTCGGATGAGTAGGAGAACCAACAAAAGAAAGGCTGTTCTCATGGTCGACAAAGAGGCAGGTCATGGTCAACCGGATCCAAACCAGTTCAGCCGGTTGGTAAAAAATCCCAAATTTGGTCAGAAAGTTCCTAAGTGATTAAGGAAGCAAACCAAAAAAACGGTTCTCAATTCCGAGCCCGAATGAGTGAGAACCGGAAAAAGAAAGGCAGAATTCTCATGGTCGATGAGGCAGCCAGCTATGGTGCTGAACCTGGTTGAACCGGGTTCCAAACCGGTTCAGCCGGTTGGTAAAAATCCCTAATTCGGTCAGAAAGTTCCTAAGTGATCAAGGAAGCAAAAAACAACAATCATGTGTGGCCTTTATTATCCACACCCAAGCAATACAATCTTCATATCAAAGGGAAGAAAAGATGATGAGGAAGGAGAAAAAGCATATGAAGACGAGGAAGATAAACTGTAAGTAAAGACAATTCAGCGTGCTTACCTCAGAATCTCCACCAAATATGATCCGTGCATGCCGGTGATGACTTCCAAAACTGAGAGGCTGTCACTCTCCTCTTCAAAAAACCACAAGTGCTGAAGCTTCCCCACACTCTCAACTCAGAGATGCTACTCGACCTTTTGTTTTTCCTCACCAGCAAAATTTCCCCTCTCCAAAATGTCAAAAGGTCCTTTGCTCTCCTATCCTCTCACCTTTTATACTCATAACCCTCTTAGCATTTGAGCCTCCTGGGTTCCTTCCCCTTCAGCACCGAAATTCCCTTCATCAGCATGGGAACCACACCCCTCATTACTTCTCTTAGACTTACAAGGCCAGCTCACTCCCTTCAGTTTTTTCAGCTTGCTTCACCACCAAGAATCCATATGGATTCATGGTGGGCTGCAAGGAACCCAAACCAAGGCCTAAAATGGACCCACAACATTACCCAAAACCGATCTGGAGCTTATGGGCCTGAGCCATGTAGGATTTGGGCCTCAAAATTACTAGAATTAGTGTTTTACCTCAGCTGACTCAATGAACCAGCTGAACCGGCCGAACAGGATGCCAACTGGTCGAAACGATGGAAAAAAATTCTGAAAATTTGACAGAATGTTGCTAGTAGAGTAAGGAATCCGTTAAAAAAACGGTGCATGATTCCAAGTTCGGAAGAGGGAGATATGATCAAAACAATTACCAAAAATCAGTGTTCTACACCGGCTGACTCGATGAACCGGCTGAACCGGATGAACCGGCTGCCAACCAGCCGACTGGTTGCAAAAAAATTTTGAAAATTTTACAGAATGTTCCTGGAAGAATAAGGAATCCATAAAAAGAAACGGTTCTTGATTCCGAGTTTGGATGAGGGAGATACGATCAAAACAAGCCCGAGTGCTCCGAACCTCAACATGCCCCTATAAACCCCAACTAAGCTAAAACATCGGGATGACCCCACTTCCTTCCTATAGCGTGATGTGAACGACTAGGAAAATGGCCATGGTGACCCTCCCAAATGAACCACATATGCACCACAATGGACCACACACAAACCCACACGAGGCTCGGACACCGACTAAGCCCAAAAAGGGGCCCTAGTGGAGCCATATGCGAACGATGGGTGGATGTTACACCGAAGGATAAATGCCAAAGTGTCGAGGGACAAAATTGAGGGTCTACAAATATGCCCCTCTTTAGTAGAGTGAATGAACGAGTGAATCGTGAGTGCAAAGTGCATGTAATGCAAGAGTGAAATGAACTCTAGTGAAGAACCCAAATGACCAACAATTTTGTCCCCACCCAACAATAAAGAAGGCTAAGGGAAATAAGTCATGTTGACCGAATGGACTATGGGATCTAGGCACGATGCCGAGAAAGATAAAAGGAGACCCGATCACAATGATGCGGGAAAGATTAGGGATTTGATCCGGGCAAGTACCGAGAAGGGTTAAAGACAGAGAAGAAGGAAAGAGAAAGGAAAAAGTACCGAAAACGTAAAATCCGGCGAGTACCGAGAAGGGTCCAGCAGCCGAAAGGGCCGGCCAAAGTAAGTACCGAAAATGGGTAAACCGCGAGTACGAAAGTCCTAAGTAGTACCGGAGAAGGGGACGAGAAGGGCGGGACCAAAATGGAACCAGGAGACAGAAGAAGGGGGTACCGAAAATGGTGGAATAGGGGATCGAACTCGGCACGATGCCGAGGAACCACCGAACTAAAAGGGGGTAGGGATGCCATTACTAAGGCTCAAAACACCTAAACAGAAAGGATGCCTTAAAACTTAAAACTCAGAGCAAAATAGGGGACTCAAGATGCAACCGCCGACATACTAACCTTGATAACAAAGGGATATGCCCCAAGATGACGTCTGTGGACTTCCAACAAATGACTCGGAAGAAGCCGTAAATCAAACACCTTCATCATGACAAAAGAAAGGGGTATGCCCTGGTGTAACACCAGAAAATGCCGATAAATGACAAGCGAGAAATCACAATCACCACTAACAAATGGAAAGAAGGGGGTATGCCCCTATAGGACAAACTCACAAATGTGACCAAGGGTGAAAAGAAGGAGTTATGCCCCAGCCTAAGATATCAATATCATGTCGTAATCCCATAACCGCACATATGGTTAAAGCCGAGAGCTAAAAATATCACAATCATCCATTTCTAAGGAAAAAACCCTCCACTCTAATCCACAACATCCAATATCCACAAAAACCGATAGGGATATGCCCCAAGGTGTACATCTGAAACTCAAATATCTTAATGAAAAACTCGAATACATCACCGAAGACCCACTCATTTGAACTAACAAACAAGACAATGAATGGGGTATGCACCCGCCGGGTCGATGAATACCGTGAATCGATCTCGGTCGACCTAGAAGCACTCGCTATATGAAGAAACCAAGCTAAATACGGGGCTTACTCAAACTTTGATGTCCATAACATTGCTAGGTGAAACGGAATGCCCGCGTACATGTATAAAGAGCCAAAGCCAACATGCAAGGATGGGAGCATGCCCTAGTATAAACGTGTCAAAACATCAGCAAAGGTGCCCTCAACGGTCCCAACTCTGTATCATCTATCTCGATCATGGACCCGAGGCAAGTAAACCGAATGGAAAGACAATATGTGACCCTCGATATCCCCCGAAGTAATGGAGACTCACAACATCCCATACTCAATCAAGACAAAGCCTCTGTCCGAATGAACCACATCGAAGCAAACACGAGATCTCATGGCCTCGTGGTGGTCTTACGACTGGACCGTAATGTAGGCCAGGGGTAAAAGGTGAATGAAACGATGGGAAACAAAGGCCCAAATCTCCCAATAGATAATGCCAAACCCCTGTGTGCGCAATGTCAAATATCGCAGAACCATGTGAGCAAGGTGACTCAACCCTGCATCCAAATAAAAAACAAACAATAGGTGATACGCACCAAAGAACTCATCGTTCATGAAGTGAAACGACGATCGACGAGGATAGAAACAGACAAAAAGGGACAAGATGAATGATGAATGGGTGTAGAAGAAAATGGAGAAACCAACTGGGATACAAATATAGCAATATGTGACAACGACGAACAACTCATCCTAAGAACGCCAAATCAAAGCAAGTCACTATATGATGGGAATGGTGATGTAGACAATGATCCAAGGGCCTAGTGCCAAGGAAACCCAAACCTCACTCCCAATGTGTCGCCCAGATCCATGGTGAGAAGGATCATACAATGCTCTCATCCGACTCTTAAAGGAAAAAGAAATCTCTCAAACCCAAAACCACCTCTGATGATCCCAAGTATATCAACGAATACCAAACAAGCACAATTTTTCTTTTTTCATTTTTTTTTTTTTTTTTTTTTTATTTTTTTTTTTCCTTTTTTTTTTTTTTTTTTTTTTGGGCCGAATTCCATACTATCACAATCCAACAAAAAGAACCCCAAACCTCTAATCTTGACCGACCCCTTCAACCTAAGAATCTTGGATCAAAGCCTACAGGCGGAACGAAGGGTGTGACAAACCTGATTGGTAGCTCTGGGACGAGAGCGCATCATCATCACACAAGGGAAAACAGGTTTAAGTGAATAGAGATGATAGAAACTGGACTAACAGGTAGACGGTGTGAAGATGCAAAATGGAGACGAAAAGAAACAGGAAATGATGCAAGAAAGAACAAACGAAGAATGACACCATGCCCACAATGCTCATAGATCCAATCAATAAATACAAAGCGCACAAGGGTAGGTCCCCAACCTAGGTCAAAAAAGGTATGCAAGGCTGAATGAAAGAAAAGGCCATAATAAACCACGTGAGACTCAAAGGCTAGCAATAGTATATATCAATGTATGGGTGTGCAATAGCGAATATGGCTACTCGAAGTGACGGCCACCCATCCTCTGACCATGATCTCACGCATAAAACTTCTTCAGCTGATCCACATTAACTGGCTCTGTGAATTGACTTCCGTCTAGGTTTGTCAACCAGGCAGCTCCCTCTCGAGTCAAATCTCGGATGACATAAGGCCCGCTCCAACTCGGTCTAAACTTGCCTCTAGGGTCGCCGATCAACCCCCGAGGACTTTCAAGACTAGGTCACCTCTCCGGAATTTCCTAGGCTTGACCCTCTTTTCGAATGCACGGGTCATCTTCCTCCGATAGGCCCAAACATGATCTCGCCGCCCTCAATCTCTTCTCATCCAACAAAGTTAAGCTGATCATAACGAGACCGGGCCCACTCGGCCCTGGATATATGCCGCTCTAGTGCTATTCTCAAAGATCCCATCTCAATCTCAACAGTAGCACCGCTCCATACCATACACCAAAGAATACGGGGTAGCTCCAATAGAGGTACGAAAAGATGTATGATAAGCCCACAATGCGAAAGGGAGCTTCTCCGACCAATCCCGAGAAGTCTCGACCATCTTTCTCAAAATCCTCTTGATATTCTTATTTGCGGCCTCAATCGCTCCATTAGTCTCGCGGCCCGTATGCAGACGATCCGTGATGCTGAATGCCATACTCTTGAATCAACGTGTCCACCTCGCCCTTGAAATGCACCCTCTCGTCTCGAGATCAGCTCATGAGGGACCCCAGATCGGCAGATAATATGCGATCCTGATGAACTTGGCCACTCGCCGCCGTCAACCTAGCATAAGAAGCAGCCTTCCACCCACTTGGTGAAATAGTCAATGGCAACCAAAATGTACTCATGCCCACCGGAAGACTTGGGCGAGATCTTCCCAATAATATCAATACCCCATACCGAAAATGGCCAAGGGGATGCAAGTGCATGCAACTCTGAAGGTGGCACGTGTATCAAGTCTCCATGCATCCGACACTCCTAACATCTCTCGTACAAACCGGCAACAATCTGTCTCCATGGTCAACCAAAAGTAGCCACCCTCATGATCTTACGTGCTAGCATATGACCTCCCATGTGTGGGCCATGCACCCCGCATGAACCTCTCTCATCACTCGATCCGCAGATGCACGGTCTAAACATAATAATAACAAGCCATCGAGTGATCTCCTATACAGCAGCATCCCCGCAAAACAACAAATCTAGTGGCCAACCTGCCTCAATGCTCTCCTATCCTTGGCCGAGGCCGACTCGGGTAAGCGCCGCATGACGTAAACCGATAAATATCATGATACCATGGCAGCTCAATCTGATCCTCTATCTCTCCAATCGACAACAAGAAATGGTGCACCTAGTCTCAATCAAGAATGGCCTAACATTCACCCCCGTAGGATCACAATCGAGAAGCCAAGGTGGCTAATGCATCGGCAAACCGATTCTCCACCCCGGGCAAATGTATATACCTTAACACATCGAATCTATCAATCAACAAGTCCAAGTAAGCATGGTAGGGTTTCAGCTTCTCATCCCGTGTCCTCCGATACCCTCGAGTATCGCTTTATAACCAAGTTGGAATCCCCGTGGATCTCCAACCTGCCTAATGCCAAGATCAAGTGCGCCTCCAAACTCCGTAATGCAAGCCTCATACTCTACAATATTATTCGACAACCGGTGATGATTAGAAAATGCTAACCGGACTAATCTGGGGATATGATCACCCTGTGGTGATATCAGTAAGATACCAATGCCAAACCCCGACTGATTGGCGGCACCATCAAAGTACAACCGCCACCCCGTAATACTAGTCATTGAAATGATCTCGCTCATCGTGGAAATCATCATCAACCGATCGGTCATCGGATATCGGCAAAGAAGCTAGATGATCCGCAACAATGCTTCCCTTTACCGACTTCTCGTGTGACATAATGAATATCAAACTCTCTGTCAACAATACCAGCCATCTCATGAGCCTACCGGTCGTAACAGCCTCACAAATAGATACCTCAACGGGTCCAATCGTGAGACCAAGAGCATGAATACTCTGTCATGTAATGTCTAAGTCTCCTAGTGGCCCAAACCACTCGCTAAGCAAAGGCGCTCAATCATAATGTACTTGCACTCATACTCAAGCATCCTTTTACTCAAATAATAGATGGCTCGCTCCTTCCCCAAATCATCAAGCTGAGCTAACATGCATCCTAAGGCCATGTCTGAAACTGATAGGTACAGAAGCAAAGGACGCCCCGGTGTGGGAGGCACTAAAACCGGAGGAGAAAGGAGACACTCCTTAATCCTCTCAAAAGCGCGCCGACAATCATCATTCCAAATCGTAGGCTGATTCTTCCTCGAAGACGGAAGATAGGCTCACAAATGTCCTGTCGCCTAGCAATGAAACGACCGATGTACCGCGATCTACCTAGGAATCCCCTTATCTCTTTTCTCACCCTCGGGGTAGGCATGTCAAGTATGGCTCTGATTTTCTCTCTCGGATCAACCTCTATACCTTGCTCACTAATAATGTGTCCCAAAGAATTTTCCGTAAGTCACCCCAAAGGTGCACTTTTGGGATTCAATCTCACCCGAACTGTCTCGATCCTCTCAAAAACCTTTGTAAGGTCGCTAAGTGATCTCGCCTGCCTCGGGACTTTACTATCATGTCATCCACATAGACCTCGACATCTCTATGCATCATATCATGGAATAGAGTAGTAGCAGCTTCTCTCGATAAGTGGCTCCCGCATTCTTCAACCCAAATGGCATAACTCAGCAGAAAGAAGTACCCCACTCAAGAATGAAAGAAGTCTTCACCATATCCTCTCGGAGCCATCAAAATCTGATTATACCCTAAAAACCATCCATGAAGGATAACATCGGATGCCCCGCAAAGTGCTATCAACCAAAGATATCAATGTGTGGAAGGGGAAAATCATCCTTAGGGCTGCTGGCCTTATTCAGATCTCGAAAGTCAACACAAACTCTAACCTTGCCGTCCTTATTAGGAACAGGGATGACATTAGCCAACCACTCAGGATACTCAACCACTGACAAGAAGCCAACATTGAGTTGCTTCTGAATTTCTTCCTTAACCTGCAAACTCCATCGAGGGTGTAGTCTCCTCAATTTCTCGCTAACGGACCTAGCATGTGGTAAAATGGGCAGGTGATACTGCACTATGGTGGGGTCAAGGCCCGGCATGTCCTCATATGACCATGCAAATACATCCAAGTATGACCTAAGCAGGTCAATCAATCTACTCCTCTCATCAGGAGATAGAGAAGAGCTAATCCTAATCTCCCTGGGCTGATCTGGTGCCCCAAAATCTATCAACTCTGTGCTACTAGAAATGGGTGTGACTTTCCTATCCTCTCGAATCGGAATCACACTGACCGACCACCCAAGTGGGTCATCTCGTATCTCCCACATCATCAACATCATATATATGTGTCGTGGGTGCTAGTGGTGCAATCAAAGGAAAATGTTGTGACACATTCAAGTACTCAAAAATACTCATATCATTATTACCATCGAAAATATCATCAAAGCGGGTGACAAACCCGACATAGTGTCAAAAGAAAGAGGTGGGTCCACAGAGTCGGACGCTCCTCAACAGAAGCAAAATCGAAGTAACGACATCAAGGACTCGACTCATCATCAAGTACAAAAACTCCAGATATGTCAAAAGCGTAAAGGGGCCCGCATGGGGCCGCATCAAGGATACGACCAATGCCTATAAAATCCACATCATCGCTGTAGGCATCAGAATAGAGTCATCCTTATCGGCCTTGAGTACAAAAACTCCGAACATGTCAAAAAAGATGGGGCCCGTGGTGGCGCCGCATCGAAGATACGGCCTAGGCCGATCATGTCCATCTCGCTGCCATATCCCAAATCCATAGGTAGGTCATAGTCGGGACCTTATCTGGGAAACACATAGAGAACATACTAGCTCGGTCCTGGTGATGGGGGTGTGACTATCATGGCACTGAGTGCCTCAGCAGTCCGGTGTCCAAATGAAACCGACCCGAGGCCTCGCTGGATGTCCCGAATCTCAACTGTCCTCTCGGAATGTGAACAGTCCCCTATGCGAGGTGTATGCTCTAACCCCTAATGAAGTAGTCGGCCAACTGGAAGGTGTATGGGCGGAGGGGATAATCAAATGGAATGCCAGACATGCGAGCCCTCACCCTATCCCTACGCAGCTGTGACATATAACGTGCATCAGCCTCTATGGGGATGTAACCTAATCCGTAGGGCGTGTCGTGATCAACCGTGGAAAGTAAACTCGTGGGGCCCCCGCCGCGGCGACTCCAATCCCATACTGGGCAAATAAGACATGCCTCTCATCATGCCGAGGACCAAAGTGCTGCTGTGCTGGTCAAATGACATAGGTACCATATCTCTGCTGCCGTCCTCTAAGCTGACAACCTGAACCTCATCGAACGTAAACCTGGTCAAATGTAAGTCATCCTCACTATGACTGATATGTAATACTCGGGCTCGCATAAAGTGATAATATCTCTATCGACCGTATCGTGATAATGCGCCCTCGTATGAACTTCACCTTCGATGAAGGGAAGATGGTATAGCACCGACCTCATGAATCCACGGGCGGGCCAAGAAGCAGTGTTAAAGGATGACTGAATCCTCAAAACCCGAAATACTATGGAGTAACTAATCGCCTAATCATGACATGTGTACCGAAGTGTACCCATAATCTGTCCTCTCGAGTCCCATCATAAGCTCTAACAACTGCCTGTAGAAGGCCCAAAATCATCCGGTGAAAACCCAAGCGCAATGGCAAGAACCAATGGACAAACGTCAGAGGCAGAGCCGTTGTCCAATAGAACAGACGACACCCGACGGCCTAAACAAGCAACATCAATGAATAAGGGTCGAACATGATTTGATCCCTCCGGTGGCAAGTCATCATCAGAAAACACTATACATGTAGCTCTATCGCCTATCAACATGTGAATAAGCCCCTCCGGGGTAGTAGCAAAGTGTCAACCCTAACTGCCAAGGGCTCGACTAATGCATCTCTCGTGTGTACGAGATGAGGCCAAAAGGCTCCAAATGGATATGCGAGCCCGAGTAGTGCGTAGCTCGGCGTAATATCTCATCATCTTCTCTCGAACCTCCTCTCTAGCAGCCTATACCAAAGAAATGGCCTGACAACGGGTGGAGGTTGTGCTACCCTTCCACTCCGTGTAACTATCTCGAACATCTCTATGAGGGGGCCTATATTCCTCCGGGGAACGGAATGAAGGGTGTCATAGGTGGCACATGCCGTAAGTATACCGGTGATACCGGGAGGCGGCCCATAAATCCTGCCCGGGGTCAAACCGAATGGCATGGGGATCTCGCTGTCTAGGTATATATCCAACAAAATCTGACTCCTCATATAGACCGATCGGCCGAGGAGCCTCTCCATCCCAACCCATCATAAATATCTCATCCCCCACAAACTCAATCAAATGTACCCTCCCGGGGTGGAGGTACCGCTCTAGTGTCATGAGTAGGTAGCGGGTCTCGTGGCTACACCCGGCGCCCAAATCAACCAAGCCCCGATCAATCAAATCTCGAATGGCATGTCTCAAAGGCTGAACAACCTGTCCGTATCATGGCCTGCTTCTCGATGGTAGGCACAAAGTGAAGGTCCTGTCCCGAATCCTCGGGGTAGGTGTAGTGGTGGTCTAGGCGGTAGTGGGGCAACCGCCCCCTCAACCAATCTCTCGAAAAGCTCTGGCCTGGCATCCCAAGCCGTGTGAACTGCCTAACTCGGCCTCGTGGAGGCGGTGCTCTATACCGATGATGGAACCGCATAGGCGGCCTCCGGGGTGCCTGTAGCATATACCGGCCGTGGTGGCGGATGTAGATAAGTAGGCCCTACTGGCCTAATGGGAGCAACCGGTCTTGTACCGATCATGTTGTATCATCTCGATAAGGAGTGCCTAAAAACCGACTCAAACGGAGGACGACGTGAAGACCGTGTCCCGTCATGCCAATAGTACCAACATCCGAGGGCCGGGGCCCGATCCCGACTTCTTCTCCTTTGAGTCCGAAGGGGAAGAATCTGCCCATAAACCTCTAGATATACCCTCCTCAATGCCATAGAGGGCCTCGCACTAATGAGCCAAAGTCCTGTCCGAGGGAAGCCCATGAGATGCCTAGCAAAGCTGGGGTGAAGGCCGCGCATAATCATACCGATCCGATCGCGCTCCGAAGGTCTATCAATAATCTGTGCTATCTTCTCCCTCCAATGGGAGATGAATGAAGTGACTGCTCTCATCCGGCCCCCGCCTAAGGGCCTCTAACTCCCTCCGGGATACATCCACTATAGTATTGAAAGAATACTGCCTAATAAACTCCCCGTCCCAAATCAGCCCATGTCCTACGCCTCGAAGGGTCCAATGAGGCAAACCAACGCCGAGCAAGCACCACTCAATGACAGAGGGAATAACATAATCATTTGTGCCTCATCCAGCCTATGCCCGCGCATAACAAAGTTGCTATATAATCGCAAGTGAATACGGGGCACCCTATCCCGTGTATCTCTCAATGTCCCGCATGCGTAACTCAACAGCAAAGTCACATCGGCATATCATCAAATCCATCCCAACCCATAATCCTATCGAAGCATGTAGTGATCTCATCCTCTCGCTCAATCTTATCAATACGAGCCTAGGTATCATCAACAATCGTGTCGGTGCCACAAATGTAATGTGGCGTAGTCTCGGCCCGACCATGCAACACAAAATGCTCCACTGGGAGCCGACCGAACCGGTGGTGGTGGTGGTGGTGGTGGTGGAACTATGTAGTCCTCGCTGTATAGTAGGTCCAGATGGCCCGAGATGGTGGTGGTGGTGGTGGTGGTGTGGTAGAGTCATGCAGTGGTGCTCCCGGAATCGGCAATGGCCGGGCCTCGGTGCCCATCAATCCTCTCGACCTGGCCCCTAAGATAGCATCCCTAAGTGACGCCATGGTATCGGTAATCTCAGCCAACCGGTCAACGGTAGCGCATCGAGGGTCCATATCTCTATGATCTCGGTATATGCTCTAACCGGGCCGGGTGAATCCGATCCTCTAACCAGCCTATCTCCAATCCGGATCCAAGCTCGGGAACCTGTGTCGATCTCAATCAATAATCCTACAAAAGGAAAGGGGCACGCCAATCCCCGTGACTATCAATCCTGAAATCAAACTAGGAACGTATAACTAAAATCTTCCGAGAGAATGAACTGACATGTGATGTCAATAGCTAAACTGATATACGGTTCCACAGGCAGGAACGGGATTCTGACATGGTGATACCTCAGGGGTAATGTGGCTCAAAAGTCAAAAAAAAAAAAAAAAAAAAAAAAGGCAAGTCCTAAAAGACTAGATGACTGTACCCACAGGGATACGCAACCTAAGGTCCTAACTAACAATCAATCAACAATCAAAGTGACATGTTGGCCATGCATGTATCCATGAAATCCAGCTGTGGCTATACAGGTCTTCATTGCTCAAATATCCATCTTTTCCATAGTGCTCCCAAACATCAATATAGCCCTTATGCTAGACCCTATTCCAAACCCCTAGCTTGGTCGAAGGCGAACAATCGGGAATGACTCCCAAGAAACACAAACAATCCATGAGGAATAGTTGACCAAGACTAGTGATTTGGAAGTAAGGGGATACACACGTGCCCCACAAACACAAGCAACAAGCAATCATGCAAGGAAAGGAGCAGTCATACAGCAAATAGTCATGCACAAAGAGATAGCCTACCACACATCTACACACAATCTAATCATCTAAGTCTAATCCCAAATGTCATAGCTAGATACCAATCAACAATGAGCAAGCATGCTAGAATCCAACAGGTGAACACACAAGCAACAACACATCACAGGTGCAAGCCAAATACCAGCCAACTACGTGATCATCAGCCATCTATGTAGCCTAAGAGTCTACTGATCAAAGAACCATGTGCTCCAATATACCCAACTCAAGTTCAAGCTTGATCTTCTTATGAAACCAGAGATTCTGGGTTCGATCCCCAGTGGAGTCGCCAATTTGTGGACCCTCACCCAATCCACTGGACCAACGCGACTCGCTTTTAAAAGAAAAGAAAGGAATGAAAAAGTTGGTGTTTTCCAGTTTTGAAAAACCCGCCCCGGTGAGGAACGGTGTTGTTTGGAGTCGCCACTTACTTTTTATTTTTGTTTTTAAAATGGGGAAAATTAAGTAAGAACAAAAACCCCTAATGACCCCAGTATGGAAAAAACGGTCTACGAAAACTAGATTCTGGGTCCGGGGATCGTGTTACCCATTGGGAAGGTACCTCATGCGAGGTAGCACCCTCTAGGCCCGAAACTCGGTCTCTACTAATGAATTGGGTATGTGGGAGCATATGGGTCAAAGGTCAAATGAAACCCTAGGCTAAATAGATGTCATGAATCACACAATCCTAATTGGTATTTGGCATGCATATGAATTCAACCAAACAAAACAATGGGTGCGTACACTGTGGTCCCTAGCCAAGCGCCGCATAAAAGGTCAGCCAAACACAAGTAAACATATAATAAACATTCAAGATTAAGCACCATGCATGCATATGAATTCAACAACCAAAGCCAACGATGCGCACTGTGGTCCCTAGCCAAGCGCCGCAGCAGAGAGGGTGAGTCACCACGCAACATGTATTCAAAATCAAGCATCAAAGATTGTGCCAAAAAGGAAGATAGCTGGTTGAAATGAGGTAAGGGACTCCCCAAATGTCATACAAATCGAACTAGACTCATCTAGACCACACCACCCATAACTTCAAAATTGCCCATACTAACTGAAATCAAACACTGACTTAAACCTTCAAGATGGCTCACAAGTGCCCTATAGCAAATGGGTTTGAGCCCCCATGGATAAGGGCTCGAAAAATGCCAAAATCGAGGGCTACCTAAAGTCCTCCAGCAGAACAGGTTGAACTAGTTCTCAACTGGTACAACCTATTGAGAAGAATTCCCAAATTTTTCTAGAAAACTCCTAAATGAGTGAGGATTCAAACAAAAGAAACGACACTCAATCCCGAGCCCGGATGAGTGAGAACCAGACAAAGAAAGGCAGGTGTTCCTCATGGCTGACAGAGGCAGCCAACTATGGTGCTGAACTGATTGAACCGGTTCCCAACCAGTTCATCCGATTGATAAAAAATCCCAAATTCTGTCAGTGAGTTCCTAAGTGATTCAGGAAGCAAAAAAAAGAAGCGGTTCTCAATTCCGAGCTCGGATGAGTGAGAACCGGACAAAGGAAGGCAAGTGCTCCTCATGGCTGACAGAGGCAGCCAACTATGGTTCTGAACCGGTTGAACCGGTTCAAAACTGGTTCATCTAGTTGGTAAAAAATCCCAAATTCGGTCAGGAAGTTCCTAAGTGATTAAGGAAGAAAAGAAAAGAAGCGGTTCCCAATTCCGAGCTCGGATGAGTGAGAACCGGACAAAGGAAGGCAGGTGTTCCTCATGGCTGACAGAGGCAGCCAGCTATGGTGCTGAACCGGTTGAACCGGTTCCAAACTGGTTCATCCGGTTGGTAAAAAATCCCTAATTTGGTCAGAAAGTTCCTAAGTGATTAAGGGAGAAAACAAAAGAAGCGGTTCCCAATTCCGAGCTCGGATGAGTGAGAACCGGACAAAGGAAGGCAGGTGTTCCTCATGGCTGACAGAGGCAGCCAGCTATGGTGCTGAACCGGTTGAACCGGTTCCAAACCGGTTCAGCCGGTTGGTAAAAAATCCCTAATTTGGTCAGAAAGTTCCTAAGTGATTAAGGAAGAAAAAAAAATAATCGGTTCTCAATTCCGAGCTCGGATGAGAGAGAACCGGACAAAGGAAGGCAGGTGTTCCTCATGGCTGACAGAGGCAGCCAGCTATGGTGCTGAACCGGTTGAACCGGTTCCAAACTGGTTCAGCCGGTTGGTAAAAAATCCCTAATTTGGTCAGAAAGTTCCTAAGTGATCAAGGAAGAAAACAAAAGAAACGGTTCCCAATTCCGAGCTCGGATGAGTGAGAACCGGACAAAGAAAGGCAGGTGTTCCTCATGGCTGACAGAGGCAGCCAGCTATGGTGCTGAACCGGTTGAACCGGTTCCAAACCAGTTCATCCGATTGATAAAAAATCCCAAATTCTGTCAGTAAGTTCCTAAGTGATTCAGGAAGCAAAAAAGAAACGGTTCTCAATTCCGAGCTCGGATGAGTGAGAACCGGACAAAGGAAGGCAGGTGTTCCTCATGGCTGACAGAGGCAGCCAGCTATGGTGTTGAACCGGTTGAACCGGTTCCAGACTGGTTCAGCTGGTTGGTAAAAAATCCCTAATTCGGTCAGAAGGTTCCTAAGTGATCAAGGAAAAAAACAAAAGAAGCAGTTCCCAATTCCGAGCTCGGATGAGTGAGAACCGGACAAAGGAAGGCAGGTGTTCCTCATGGCCGACAGAGGCAGCCAGCTATGGTGCTGAACCGGTTGAACCGGTTCCAAACCGGTTCAGCCGGTTGGTAAAAAATCCCTAATTCGGTCAGAAGGTTCCTAAGTGATCAAGGAAGAAAACAAAAGAAGCGGTTCCCAATTCCGAGCTGGGATGAGTGAGAACCGGACAAAGGAATGCAGGTGTTCCTCATGGCTGACAGAGGCAGCCAGCTATGGTGCTGAACCGGTTGAACCGGTTCCAAACCGGTTCAGCCGGTTGGTAAAAAAATCCCTAATTCGGTCAGAATGTTCCTAAGTGATCAAGGAAGCAAAAAACAACAATCATGTGTGGCCTTTATTATCCACACCCAAGCAATACAATCTTCATATCAAAGGGAAGAAAAGATGATGAGGAAGGAGAAAAAGCATATGAAGACGAGGAAGATAAACTGTAAGTAAAGAAAATTCATCGTGCTTACCTCAGAATCTCCACCAAATATGATCCGTGCATGCCGATGATGACTTCCAAAACTGAGAGGATGTCACTCTCCTCTTCAAAAAAACCACAGTGCTGAAGCTTCCCCCACACTCTCAACTCAAAAGATGCTACTCCTTTTGTTTTTCTCACCAGCAGAATTTCCCCTCTCCAAAATGTCCAAGGTCCTTTGCTTTCCTATCCTCTCACCTTTTATAATCATACCCCTCTTAGCATTTGAGCCTCCTGGGTTCCTTCCCCTTCAGCACCGAAATTCCCTTCATCATCATGGGAACCACACCCCTCATTACTTCTCTTAGACTTACAAGGCCAGCTCACTCCCTTCAGTTTTTTCAGCTTGCTTCACCACCAAGAATCCATATGGATTCGTGGTGGGCTGCAAGGAACCCAAACCAAGGCCTAAAATGGACCCACAACATTGCCCAAAACCGATCTGGAGCTTATGGGCCTGAGCCATGTAGGATTTTGGCCTCAAAATTACTAGAATTAGTGTTCTACCTCAGCTGACTCAATGAACCGGCTGAACTGGCCGAACCGGATGCCAACTGGTCGAACCGATGGAAAAAAATTCTAAACATTTGACATAATGTTCCTAGTAGAGTAAGGAATCCATTAAAAAAAACAGTGCATCATTCCAAGTTCGAAAGAGGGAGATATGATCAAAACAATTACCAAAAATCAGTGTTCTACACCGGCTGACTCAATGAACCGGCTGAACCGGCTGAACCGACTGCCAACCAGCCGATCGGTTGCAAAAAATTTTGAAAATTTTAAGAATGTTCCTGGAAGAATAAGGAATCCATAAAAAGAAACGGTTCTTGATTCCGAATTTGGATGAGGGAGATACGATCAAAACAAGCCCGAGTGCTCCGAACCTCAACATGCCCCTATAAACCCCAACTAAGCTAAAACATCGGGATGACCCCACTTCCTTCCTATAGCGTGATGTGAACGACTAGGAAAATGGCCATGGTGACCCTCCAAAATGAACCACATATGCACCACAATGGACCACAGACAAACCCAGACAACGCTCGGACACCGACTAAGCCCAAAAGGGGCCCTAGTGGTGCCATATGCGAACGATGGGTGATGTGACACCTGAAGGATAAATGCCAGTGTCGAGGGACAAAATTGAGGGTCTACAGATCCAGAAAATGATTGAGGTGTGAAGAAAATAAATGGGGTGTGAAGAACAACACCATCACGAGATCGATACTCAATCTAGACCAAAACATCCTTGATTCGACCTTCAACTCGAGCTCTATAAGAGAAAAAAGAATGATAAGGTGATCCAGGTGAATCTCTCGAAAAATGTGTGAATATGAAAATATACCTTTCACCTTTCTGTAATGAAAATATGAGCATTGAGTTGAAAATCGGACTAAGGATCAAACAAAGAATGAGGTACTGAGCCCGTGATAGGTATACAGTGTAAAACAATGATCAATGAACATATCCCAAAGTATCGAGTGAGTGACAACAAAGTGAAGGGGTGTGTTGAGCCAAGAAATGAGAACGAAATCCCTAGGGAGAAAACATACTAGACTCCTCGAGTAAAAAAACATAATCTAGAGCGTCAAAACAAAAGGTGATCCAACTGATACTCAAACTCAAGCCGATCTCCGAGCACTCTCAACTGGAGACTAAAAGAGGGAATACTGGATCCGAAATGTGACTATAGAGGCATGGAAAGCCCTCAGATGCACCCACGTGTAGGGAGGGAATCCTAATCGAAGGATCTACGGCTCAACCTACAAGGTCAAGGTGGCTCTAAATGGATAAGGGTGGACTTTAAAAAGATCCCTAACTGAAGCGATTATACCCTCCAGCGGTACGCAACCCTCTGCACGCCTTAGAAGAGATGGGGCGCTTCCATGCAATGTGGTCATCACCTCCACACATGCACTACCTCAACATCCCAGGGGGGTTCCTATGGTGAAACCTCTCAAACCCTCAACGTTCAATGGTCGATTAGAGTGCATAGTGAATGATGTGGGTGCATCCGAAAACCCTATAAATCTAAAGCAGAAGAGGAAACACACTGGTCGCACAACTATCCATGAAACCTAGCTCGGGGCTATACAGGTCTTCAATGATCGGACTCCAATCAGCATCGATATGTCGGTCTCCTCCGGAATGCTCCCAGACATAGGTATAGCCCGTCGCTAGACCCTACTCCTAACCTCTGGCTCGGTCAGAGAATCAAGCACACACAAGGCCTCACAAGTGCAAAAGTGAGAGCCAAAATAAAGGAAATGACCGAGACCAAGAGATTTAGAGGTAAGGGGATAGAAGTGCGGCCCACATGGACAAGCAACATGCAATCAAGCAGAATAAGGGCAGTCATGCGACAGGCAGTCATGCGACAGGCAGTCAGGCAGAGTACAGGATATATCACTCATGCACGCATACAAGCCATGACAATCAAGATGAATAGTGATACAAACATCATGCTCAAAGACAATAAAGAGAATACATAATCCAGACAATCGACATGTCAAATCAAACGATGTATAACAATGAATCCATACATGCAAGGCGATCAAAACAATCATGGCAAATATCATAATCACTATGCTAAGCGAAATAAGATAGGTAATCAAAACAATCAGCATGTCAATATCTCAAACGAAGATGGCAATGAAACACAGAGAAATAGATATCTCGGAATCCTCAACCAAAATAACTCCATCATCACAATCAGCATGTCAAATCAAACAAATATATCAATGAAGCACGGAAGAAATCATGGCATCGGAATCCTCAATCAATATAAATCAGTCAACATAATCAGTATGTCAAAATCCCAAATGAATACAACATCTAAGCATGCATAAAATATCCTCAATGTGCAATCAAGAAATGAACATCCACTGATCGTCTAATCAAAGGCCGCGTTTGCTTCACTCTAAGTTCAAGCTTGACTCTTTAAGCGATACCCAGTGGAGTCGCCATTTTGTAGACCCCGCATTTTTGATTGCTCGAATGCGTTTCCCACTCGAATGGCGAGCTTGATTTTTAATTTTGAAAAATTGATTTTTATTGATTAAGAAAACTGACTTGGAGTCGCCACTTTTTTTTTTTTTTTTTTAAAGGGTAAACAAAATAAGAAAGAAAACCCTAAGTGCGACTCCTGATTTTCGAAAAAGATGGTATGTGAAAACCGGCTCGGGTTCGAGGGTCAGGTTACTTATCAGGAAGGTACAATATGAACCGTAACACCCTTCTAAGTCCCTAAAATCGGGCCTCTACTAATAGACTGAAGCTAACGTGGCAATCAATGAGGAAATCAGTGGATACTCAAATCAAACTTGCATGTATGAAAATCAGAATAGGTATAGAGAGTGCATACCTGGGCCACGAGCTGTAATGCGCTATCAAAAACGGGGTTAGTGAACAAACACAGAATGATAACGCGCATATCAAAGAATAGAGTAAATCAATCATACACGGCAAATGAGTCAGTCAATCATGAAATCTCATATGTAGGGCCCCCACCAAAGCCCAATTCATTTTTGCTAGAATAAAATTCCGTAATTCCAAAAACTTATTTTTTAAAAATATTTTTAAGTTAAAAAATAATTTTTTGGCATTTTTTTTATAAATAAGAATATTTGATAAATTATTTTGTAAAAAAAAAAAAACAAAACGAAAAACTCATTTTGATAATTTTAATTGTTTGTAAAAACAATTTTTTATTTTAATTTCTATAAATTTCTATAAATTCAATTTATATGACATTAATTTAATTTACATTATTATTGATTCAATATTGGTAGGTGAATAGAGGACGAAATTTCATTCCATTGACCTAAGAAACACAAGTCTTTTCTCCCAATAGTTAAAGATTCATTCCATTGTCCAAGTTACACTTAAAAATGGACACTGGGTGATTACAGAACTTCATCTTGACCATAATCATGACCTTGAAAATCGTAATCAAAGGTCAAATAAGAACTTCCTCGGCGCTTGGGTGTTTTTTCTCTGAATATTCGCTCTAGACATCTGTATGAACCAGTCGAATATCAAGTAACCGACTTCAAAAGGGCAAATGAAGAGGTAAAACTACCCATCACTTCCCATGCACATCTAATGTGAGATTTTTTAGTTTTTTTGACTACTAGGAAGTAATGAACGTATCATTTTCCCTTCAACCCACCTTTCGATTTTTGTTGGTGAATTCAAAAGAGACTTATAAATTCTTTCCTTTTTTACTCTCTGTTTTTTTGGTGCCTTAGGATCCATCCAAGGTCCATACCCCCTCCATTCTTGATGAAGCTGAAGACGTAGATCAAACCATCCGGGATCCTAACAACACTGCAGGAGTGGTTCATATTATGGCAACTGAGTCATTTGACGGCCTCAAAACACAACAGGCCGAGGCGCGGAAACCCACGAGCACTACCCATGGTCTTGAGAAGGGAAAGAAATTACCCCCACTGCACCCTACAACAGTGTTTATTCTTCCTCAACCTCAAGAGGAAAAGGAGGATACAATGAGCAGTAATCTGCCAGATTGGGTATTCAATTATGGCAACAAAGAAGTTGAGGTAAAGGGCACTGAGGAAGTACTATAGCACACTGCCAATGATGTGGGGAACATTTCTAATGATGAGATACTAGTGAAACAGAGGGTCTCCGAGTTGCCACCTACTTCAGCTGTTCATGTCTCAATTCCTTTGCCTCAGAGCTTGGTTGGACTTTCTACTCCCTTCCCTTCAAGTGAGGCCCCAATGCCACTTACCACTACCCTAACCAGTGTTCCCGAGAAGCCCATCCTATCCTTTTTTGCAACAATTAGCTTAGACTTGTCACCTCCCATTATTTTGAGTCCTGAAATTCAAGGTAGCATAGCACCAACGATAGTCCAAACTCCTACTTTCCTCATCCCAACCATGACTAATGTTAGCACATTGGTGCTTGGAAGCTCAAACCTACAACCTCCCCCAAGGCGAGCACTAGGGGATTTTTAGGGATGAAAGGTCTATTCTCCAAACTAAGTTTGGCATGGATCAGGGAAACAAGTATTCAAGTCCACGGACCTGGGTTCTCTCCTGTAGGTGATTCAATTTTGGAGCAAATATTTACCAAGTATAGGGACATAACTGCTAACTACTGCTTTACAATGAGACATCAAGTGTTTAGGTCTGTTACCTACTATCCACTACATGTAGACTCCCTATTAATTGGTGTCCATAATCTAATAAGGTAAGTGTTATCACCTATCAAGATTACCTCTCAAGTCATTGAGTTACATACTCACTTATTATGTGATCAAATGACATACTCTCGCTCCAAGAAGCATATGTTAAATTCCACTAAAGAAATTACTATGGTCATATATTTCATGATTACATGTCCTTTGGATCATCCAAGAGGACACACTATCTCAATGTCATGAGATATCATGATGCCTTTATTGAGAATACCTATTACCACAAGCCTCCATTAATAGTGACCCAATCCATAGGGATATATGACCACTTTAGGGTCTCACCCATAACTCAAAACCTCTTATTGATTTTGGCATAAGCTCAATATCCTCTCAAGGTTAAGAGTCCATGTAGTATAGTAGCTTGGTGAAACATGACAATTGATAGCTTGGCATCATGATTCATCATAGGTCTTTTCCAGTGTGCATCACATACACTAGTACACTCATCATGGGAAACCCATCCTAACGACCAAGACAAGTCATCCTTCCAATTAGGAGGTAGCACACTATAGTCTCTATTAGATTGCCCAAATCTGTGAACCAACTATGGACAACTTATCTACTTACAAGAAACCTATGACTTATATCTTCTATGCAACTCCTAATGCACCCAAGTCATGTACAGTGTAAGAGACATGGGCTAAATGTTTGAATCAATGTCAATATACCCAAGGGATAGCAAAGGGATAATTAAGTCTAACTTTATTACATCATGTCTTGCTTTTAGGGGTTCAATCCCAATAGCTTATGCTCCAAGGCAACTAAAGTCATATGAATGAAACTATCCAACACATGATTTAGAGTTTACAGCAATAGTTTTTGCTCTCAAGACTTAGAGACACTACATGTATGGAGAGAAATTTAAGGTGTGCTCTAATAATAGAAGTTTAAAATACATCTTCAATGAAGATGGGTGGAGACATTGGAAGATTATAATTTTGCTTTTCATTACTATCCTAGAAAGACAAATATTGTAACAGATGTCATGAGTAAAAAGAACTATGGACAATTGTCTAGCTTATTGTTGAGAGAGTTCAAGATGTATGTAGTCATTGAGGATTTTGAGTTGTGTCTTGGTTGGGAAGGACAAGGTCAATGCTTCATAATATGTTGGCTAGACAAAAGATCATCTAAAAAATAGTAGAGACCGATGTACATGATGAGATTTTAGATAAGGTTAAAGCCTAGTTGGTAGAAGGTGGAGTAGACAATAATTGGTCTATGCATGCATATGGGAGTATGAGATTTTAAGAATATCACGTGTTCAAGGAATGTAGGGTTGAGAAATAAACTTTTAGCAAATGCTCATAACACAAAGTATACACTTCACCTTAAGAGTACCAAGATGTATTAAGACCTAAAGAGACAATTTTGGTGGAGTGGAATGAAAAGAGACATTGCTCAATATGTAGCCAATTGTCAAATATGTCAACAAGTGAAAGTTGAACATCAAGAAGCTTGCAAGGTTGTTGCAACCATTGCTTATATTTGAGTGGAAATGAGATCACATCACTATGGACTTTGTGATAGGGTTGTCAACAACTAGAAACAAGAAAAATAGAGTTTGGATTATTGTGGACTGCCTCTCTAAATTAGCTAATTTCCTAGCCATGAAGACTATTGACTCTATGAACTCTTTAGTTAAGTTATATATACAGGAAATTGTGAGATTGTATAGGATACCATTGTCTATAGTGTCTAACAAGGACCTAAACTTACTTCTTAGTTTTGAAAGAGTTTACAAAAGGCTTTGGCCACCCAATTGAATATTAACATTGCATTTCATCCCCAATAGATGATTAGTCAAAGAGAGTAATCCAGATTCTAAAAGACTTGTTGAGGGCATGCATCTTGGACTTTGGAGATAATTGGGCAAACTATTTATCTTCAGCAAAGTTTGCATATAACAATAACTATCAATCTAGTATCGACATGGCAACTTATGAAGCACTCTATGGGAGAACATGTAGATCGCTCTTATATTGGACAAAGTTGGATGAGAATAGTTTGTTTAAACCTAAGATTGTCTAAAGGACTATAGAAAATATACAACTCGTCAAAAAAAAAAAAAAAACTCAATAATGCTCAAGGTAGGTAGAAAAGTTATGCGGACCAAAGAAGAAGACCCTTAGATTTGGTGGACCATTTCAAGTTGATAACAAAACTGGGTTGGTTGCATATAAGTTAACATTGCCTTAACAGCTAGCCCATGTGCATGATGTCTTCCACATATCAATGCTAAGGAAAAGTACTCCATATCCATCTTGTCTAATTAACTTGCAAGCCATTCAAGTTAAGATACGTCATATTCAAAGGAACCTTTGCAAATTTTGGACGTTGGGGAACACAAGTTTAAGAACAAGGTGATTTCTGTAGTGAAAGTATAGTGGCAACATCATGGGATGGAATAAGTATCTTAAGAAGTTGAAGAGGAAAAGAGGCGACACCATCCATAACTTTTCAACAATTTTTTAAGTTAATCTAAATATTGGGACTAATTTTTATTTTTTATATTTTTTTAGGGGTAAGGATATAATAACTAAGTATTTTAGGCTAGAGAGTTTGAAAATTTCTAAGTAAAATAGTGGTTGAAAAATCAAAAAGGCAAAAAGAACATGTGCCAAATTTGGATTGGTAAAATTTGAAGAATTAATTATAAAAAAAATAAAAGAAAAGAAAATATGAGTATGTATTTTTTATTTTTAGAAATTAAGTTTTATTAAGAAATGAGAAATATAGCTTACAAAAAAAAATGCAATAGTTGCAACATAATAAAAAAATTATTCAATTCTGAAAAAATTAAGATTTATTTAAGGGTTTTGAAAAAATAAATAAAAAAATAAAATGAAATAAAATAAAAGGAAGAGGAAATAATTAAAAAAGAAAAAAGAAAAAAAAAGATTAATTATAATTGAAAGTTAATTATAAGTAAGAATTGACATAAATCAATATAATTAAATTAAGAAAAAATATATGATACAATCTTTAAATTTGACCCTAGATGTATGTGAAAAAAAATCAGAGCATTAAATTAGGGGTAAAAAAGCAAGACCTTTTCTAGATGGGTAAGAAAGTAATAAAAAGACAAAGGTGGTGTTTTGTTTTTTGTTTTTTTTTTTTTGGTTTTTGCTAAAAGCAATTAGTTTTCAGAATTTAGGTTGTTTGCTTTTCTACTTTTTAATAATTTATTATAAACTTTTTACTAAACAGAAGAAGCCAAAATATGTAGCTTTTTCTAAATAGAAAAAATAATATATTGATTTTTCTTTACTTTTTAATACTTAATAGAAATAAAATACTAAATAAACAAACAACCTAATATTTAACACTATTAAGCATTAAGATTTTATTTAGAATTAAGTAAAAAACAAACACCCAAGGTCTAAACACCACCCCCCCTTCCCACCTTCAATTATTATCTCCATATTCGTTGTTGACCTATGAAGTCCTCTCACTTGTGTGAATGATTCCATGGAAACTCTACCCCACTCCCCACCAATTCAGTTATTATTTTCATCATCTTTCTTGACCTATGAAGTCTACTCACTTGTGTGAATGCTGCTCCGAAATTAAATCCCATTAACTATTAAGCATGTAATGAAGAAAATTAGATGGTGGGCAAGACTACTGATAAGCAATAATGGGACCACAAAGACACCACAAAGCATGGAAACTGGGTGAATACCACTATTCAATTGATAATATTAACAAGGATAACGGTTGAAAGGGATAAGTAGGTCAGCTTATGTGTGTGTGCCTTGTTTGTGTATTAGGAGGGTTTTTATAGTGCTCAAGAGAAAGACATTGTAGTGCTGACTAGGGACTTTAACCTTCTTTGTAATGATGATTGTCTTATAAGTGACAAGGCAATCATTATAGTTTTAGGCGGTTGACAGGTCTCATTAGAAGATATTGCATGATGCTCAACTATTCAATTGCCCATCCCTTCAACTTGCTGGAAGTGTGGGGTTATGTGCGGTAATTAATTGACATGGACTTGAGGGTTGGGGGTGAATGATTACATAAAATAGTAGGCCTTGAAGGTTGACTAGGTGATTCTATCCGCTAGGAGAGTTCGGTCTTAGTTGTTGTCCATCTACGTAGGGGAAAGGCCCCTCCTGTCTTTGACCAGATGGCTTGGTCATGGTCTAGATGGAAGAATCCAGACAGTGCTTGGTTGGAAGTGACACATGGAGGGCCCCCACAATGCCCCCTTTAAACCCATTTACCTATGTCTGGGCAGAGGTGGATGGGTGATTCATGCCCAGTCGGGTGTTTATCAAAACATTTATAAAACCAACAACACCTTATACTAGGGTAGCAAAGATAAAGCTACTATAGTATAGTGGCTCTAGGATCGTTCATAGGGATGAGTTTCCTTTGTACACATGACATTAATGAAAAAAGAAATGATGATTTCCTTTTTGAAAGTTAGTTTTTAATGAAAGTAAGATTGATTGGAATGGTTAATTTTAAGTTAAGCAAACATAAACAACTGAAATTACTACAAAGAGAAAGTCTCTTAGAGCTATAAGTTACTAAGATCAAGTTCCTGTTGCAAAGTGGGAAATTCCGAATCTTCTTCTCGCATTGGGGACAATAACATAAAGGATGGTTATCTCCCGAACCGGATTTGTATTTAGCAAATAAGTTTTGATCCAAAGGGTTCTTGAAAAATGGTAGTTACTTCCCATTAATGACTTTAAACACTAAATACCCTCACCTTATACCACCTTCCAATGGCTCGTACTTGATAACTAATGGACATCCATGGATCTAGCAATAAGCATCCATAGAATCCTGAAAGCTTACCAAGTATTGGGCATTCAAGGTGATTTTAAGGGATTAAAGCTAAAACTTGAAATACAAACCATTAATGATACACAACTACCTTCATTTAAAGCAAGGAAAACTCTCACCTTTGCATCTGGGTCCTTTACCTAGCTTCCATCACTCCAAGAAATGTGAAAATTAGCCACTCATCCTTTGAGAAATCATCCTCAGATGGTGTTTGGCTAGAGAGAATGTGAAGAGAAAATGAGAAGGAAAGGTAGAAAAACTCTCATCTATTTCCTTAAAACCAGACTTTACAAAATATCAACCAGCATAAGCATCCCTTTGAGAGGTTTTCCAACCCCTATTTATAGTTCCTAACAAACCCTAATGTCATTTATCTATTAAAAAAGGAGTAAAAAGGAAAAATTAAAATTCTGGAGATTTTTCCTGAAGGTCGGTGCGCACAAAGTGATTTTCGTACACCCTGCGAAATTTTGGCACACCTTGCGAAACTTTGGCACACCCTGCGAAATTTTGGCACACCCTGCGAAATTGATGATTTTGCCTTGCGAAATGCTCCGTTTTCCTCCATCTTACTACTGATAGTTTTGGCAACCCCTTTGCAAGTTTGGCAAGGGGTTTTGAAGTGCTCCAAGGCTCGGATTCTTCATGTGATTGATTTTCAACTTGCCTTGCCAAAGCTTGCACAAAATTCTCCCTCAATCTTGGGCTGTTTCAATGATAAAAAAAACTATCAAAAGCACTAAAATTTACCAAAAATTGGTTAGTAACATTTGTTATGTCCTTAACATGCCAATTGGGATAAAAAGATCTAACTACTACTCAAAAATGCTTAATACAATTAAGTTTAAGCTTATAAAAAAGGTACAATTGAGATTATACCTTTGTTCAATGAGGAGGAGTCGCATAGAGTTGCTAAGGAGGAGCCCCCAAAGCTTACTCTTAAGCTTCTTCTTACTGAGTTGAAATACGGATACTTGGAGGAACACAAGTAGTGCCCTATGGTGATCTCTTCAGCTCTCTCCATTCATCAAGAGGATTGTCTAATCGAAGTCCTTAGAAGATGTAAGAAGGCCATTGGGTGGAAAATTTCGGACTTGAAAGGGATCAACCCTTTGGTATGCACCCATCATATCTATATGGAAGAGGAAACAAAGCCAATTCGCCAACCTCAGAGAAGGTTGAACCCTCACATGTAAGAGGTGGTGCAAGTTGAAGTTTTGAAGCTACTTCAAGCCGGTATTATTTATCCCATATCAGATAGCCTATGGGTGACTCCAACCCAGGTTGTCCCAAAGAAGTCTGGGATCACGGTGGTGTAGAATGATAAGGGAGAAGATGTCTCCACACGCCTTACTACTGGTTGGAGGGTGTGTATCAATTATAGGAAATTGAATGTGGTGACAAGGAATGACCATTTTCCGTTGCCTTTTATTGACCAAGTGCTTGAAAGAGTTTGTGGGCATCCTTTCTAATGTTTTTTGGATGGCTACTCTGGCTACTTTCAAATAGAGATTGATTTGGATGATCAAGAGAATACCACTTTCACATGCCCCTTTGGTACATTTGCATATAGGAGAATGCCTTTCGGTTTATGCAATGCACCCGCAACTTTCCAAAGATGCATGCTAAGCATCTTTAGTGATATGGTGGAGCGGATTTTGGAAGTCTTTATGGACGATATCACCGTTTATGGAAGTGCATTTGAGGATTGCTTGATAAACTTATAAGCTGTTCTAAACCGGTTCATTGAAAAAGACTTGGTGCTTAACTGGGAGAAGTGTCATTTCATGGTACAACAAGGGATTTTTCTCGGGCATATCATTTCTAAGGAGTATATTGAAGTTGATAAAGAAAAAGTTGAACTCATTGTCAAGTTGCCATCCCCCATCAATGTCAAGGGAGTAAGGCAATTCCTTGGACATGCCGGGTTCTATAGGAGGTTTATCAAGGAATTTTCAAAGCTTGCAAGGCCTCTTTGTGAACTATTGGTCAAGGATGCCAAATTCATATGGGATGAAAGATGACAAAGAAGTTTTGAGCAATTGAAGTCATTTCTAACAACAACACCCATTGTGCGAGCTCCTAACTAGCAATTACCCTTTGAGGTAATGTGCGATGCTAGTGATTTTGCTATTGGAGTTGTGTTGGGCCAAAGGGAAGATGGAAAACCCTATGTGATCTATTATGCCACTAAGACACTCAATGAGGCGCAAAGAAACTACACAACCACCGAGAAGGAATTGTTAGCGATAGTTTTTGCCTTGGACAAATTTCGTGGTTACTTAGTGGGGTCTTTCGTAGTGGTATTCACTGATCACTCTACTTTGAAATATTTGTTGACTAAGAAAGATGCCAAGGCAAGGCTGATTAGGTGGATCCTCTTGCTTCAAGAGTTCAATCTTCAAATCAAAGACAAGAAGGGAGTAGAAAATGTGGTAGTTGAACACTTTTCAAGGCTTGCAATTGCACATAATTCCCATGGTTTGCCCATTAATGATGACTTCATAGAGGAATCTCTCATGTTGGTGGAAGTAACTCCGTGGTATGCTCACATTGCGAACTACCTAGTTACAGGAGAAGTTCCAAGTGAGTGGAAAACACAAGATAGGAAGCATTTCTTTAAAAAAATCCATGCCTACTATTGGGAAGAACGGTTTCTATTCAAGTTGATTCGACTCATGGTAGCTTAGCTTTAAAGGCGTATCAACAAAATTTATACCTTAAATACTATTACTAAAGTAGCCAAGCTACTATAGCATAGTGGTTCTAGGATCGTTCACTGGGATGGGTTTTCACTTCACAAATGATATTAATTCAAAGATGAATTGATGCTTTTTCATTTTAAGGTTAGCTTTATAAGAAAACATAAAGATGTAAATGTTTTAGAAAGATTTAAACTAATCTAAGCTAACATTAAAGATTAAAATGAAAGGGTGTAAAAACAAGTTTCTCAAAGATAGGATAGCTATGCTCTGGCTCTTATGCAAATTGGAAATCTCAGGATAGGCTCCTTGCGTTGGGGTTGCAACTATGGTGATGCTTGCTTCCCAAACCGGTATGGATTTAGCAAATCAAGTTTTAATCCTTTAAAATGGCAAAACAGATGGTAGTGAATTTCATCAATGGTTATTCACCTTAGACTTCCTTTGAATGGCTCGTAAGAGATAACTAATGGTCTAAAGCCAAAAGCTTACCAAATATTGGCAACTCAAAGTCATTCCAGGTGATAAACTCACCTTTCAATGGTCATTGAAATTGGTTCCTATCATTAATGCAAAACTTGGAATTGAAAACCTCACCTTCCAATAGCTCGTAGGAGATAACTAATGGATAGAAATCCAAAAGCTTATCAAGTATTGGCCGTTGGAAGTTGTTCAAAGGAAATAAAAACCAAACTTTGCATTAATGAACCATTAATGAAAAACGACTACCTTACCTTCCAGGTGCAAGAAATTTCCATGGGATTGCATCCAAGCCATCACATAACATCCATACTTTGAGAAACTAAAAGTTTTAGCCAATCATCCTCTGAGGAAAAGCCCTCAGAGGCTGTTTGGCTACTAAGAAAATAGAAATGGGGAAGAACAGGAGAAGAGAGAAAAAAACAGAGCAAGGCTCTGTATATTCTATATCTATTTTTCAATATATCCGCGTATATTTTACAATGGATGCACGGGAATACATATAGAGAAGTTTTTCCAACCTTCCTAGCTAAGAAATCTTATGATTCGTGGATTACAAGGAGAAGAATGGAAATTTATACAAAAATATCTAAAAGAAAATATCTCGCGTGGAGTCGGCAAAAACAGAGGAAAATTCGCACCACGTATGTGCTGTGCGAATTTTGAAGGTGTTGTGCGAACATTTCGCACACCCCTAGAGCAGTTGTCTTCCGAAGGCCATATCTTCCTCATTTCAGCTCCAAATCGTACACGGTTTGAAGCGTTGGATTCTTGACTTCCTGAGCTTTGAAATGGTATATAGAATGTAGAAAATGGGCTTCGGAAAGTGCTCCAAAAGTGCGAAGGAAGACTGCAGCTGTGTCCTCTGTTTTCCTCTTTGCTTCCCTTTGTTTCTCTTTGCTTCTCTCCTTTTGTTGGCTTGCTTTGGTGTAGCTAAAAGCTTGCTTTAACTTGTACAAGAAGCTCCTCCATCATTTGGCATGCTTGAATTGATTCATAAGCTGATATAAACATGTAAACTTGCCACAAAATGGTTAAAACCAATTACTAAGGACCTTAATGAATTAATTGGGTTAAATGAATATGATTACTACACAAAGGTGCTTAAAACCATTATAATTAGGTCTACAAAATAGCACTTTTTGGTAGTAATCACAAGTATTATGCGGATCAGATAATAAGGAAGTGTGCTCCTAAACAAGAGCAACAGGGGATCCTCTCTCATTGCCATGAGAATGCTTGTGAAGGCCACTTTGCTTCTCAAAAGACAGCTATGAGGGTCTTGCAATCGGGTTTCTGTTGGCCCTCACTTTTCAAGGATGCCCATGCCATGTGCAAGGGTTGTGATCAATGTCAGAGGCTTGGGAAGTTGACCTGAAGGAATATGATGCCTTTGAACCCCATTCTGATAGTTGATTTTTTTATGTTTGGGGCATTGACTTCATGGGACCTTTTCCTATGTCATTTGGCTACTCCTACATCTTGGTGGGAGTCGATTATGTTTCTAAGTGGGTTGAAGCAGTTCCATGCAAATACAATGACCATAGGGTGGTTATCAAGTTCTTGAAAGAGACCATTTTCTCAAGATTTGGAGTGCCTAAAGCCATAATCAGTGATGGGGGTACTCATTTTTGTAACAAGCCTTTTGAAACTCTTCTAGCCAAGTACGGGGTGAAGCATAAGGTAGCTACGCCTTACCACCCTCAAACTAGCAGGCAAGTTGAGTTGGCAAACTGAGAGATCATGAACATATTGATGAAGGTGGTGAATGTGAACAGAAAATATTGGTCTATCAAACTCCTTGATTCACTATGGGCTTATAGAACTGCTTATAAGACCATTCTTAGGATGTCCTCTTATCACTTAGTCTATGGCAAAGTGTGCCATCTCCCTATGGAATTGGAATACAAGGCTTGGTGGGCAATCAAGAAACTCAACATGGATTTGAGCAAAGCCGAGTTGAAGAGATTCTTAGACCTCAATGAGTTGGAGGAACTGCGAAATGATGCTTACCTCAATTGGAAAATTGCAAAAGAGAGTTTGAAGAGATGGCATGATCATTTGGTGACCCGAAAGGATTTTAAAAGGGGACAAAGAGTCTTGCTCTATGACTCTAAGCTCCATATCTTTCCGGGCAAGTTGAAATCAAGGTGGTTAGGTCCTTCCACAATCCACCAAGTGCATTCAAATGGAGTAGTGGAGCCACTCAACACTAACAGCAACCGAACTTTCAAAGTGAATGGTCATCGTCTCAAGCTCTTTTGTAGAGCCTTTTTCCCGAGACAAGAAGGAATTCATCCTCCTTGATCCCCCTCAGGCTTGAAAATCATATCCTGGGTGGACTTAGTCTTTCTGAAAACTATTAAGTCCATCACTTTTTGTTTTTGTTTTTTATTTCACGTTTTTCTTGCATTTGTATTTGTTTTGATTTCTATTTCTTGCTTAAATTCCATTTTAGTTTGATTTAATTTAGGTTTTTGATGATCACTAGCACGGGAGGGCATTTAAGGATTCGTCGATAGAGGAAAAGTTGAGGAAAAATTGAAACAGAGCATTTCGCATACCTCCCTACGAATTTTTCGCATGATGTGCGAAAAGTGCTATTTGCATTAGGTAAGTTACTGCCAGTTTTGACATTAAAATTTGCATTTTGCAGAGCATGCGAAAATTTCGCACCCTCTACGAAATCCTCCTGTTGATTTTTGAAAACTACAGCTCTCGATCTTCAAGTTTGCATCCTTTATGAATTTTCACAGGGTTTGCGAACTCAAAGTTCACCCTGCGAATCAAGTTCGCAAACCCTGCGAACACGAAATTCCACCATTACGAAATTTCAACTTTGTGAACCTGTCATTCTAATGTTCGCACCCTTGCGAACCCTCTCATTTTGAAACCGTCGGCCATCAACTTTCCCTCTATTCCAATTCCTTTCCGCAAACCCCCCTCTACGGCCAATCTCCCCCACTCAGCCCTCAATCCACATACCCAATCCCATCACCATCTACGCCTTTCAATTGAATCGCACCCTTACAATTTCATTTTTCTTTTTCTTTCTTTCTTTCGAAAATCCCCAAACCCATTTCGCATCCAGTTCACACATCTGCGAACAAATTCATAAACCCCTACTCAGCCCAAGTTCCTTTCTCGCTTCTCTAGTCTATTTCGCGCTCTTATGCGAAACTTTTGCATGACTGTGAAAATTTTTCCCTAAAACCCCAATTTCCAATTCGCAAGGCTACAATTTCCTCCTCCTCTATGCGAATTTTCATTTCCTTTCCCATCCACCATTCTTAACAATTCGCATACCCCTCGAAATTTCACATTTTTTCCCTGAATTCACTTCCTAAACCCTCAATTATTTTTTTTAAACCATCAAATTCGGCTATCATTCGCCCTATTTCCTCATTTTTCAATGGCAAAGACCCGAGGGGCCCACTTTTCCTCTACACAGAGCAACTTCCCAAGGCAAAGAGTCTCCTCTTCTCGAGCCCAGTCAGTTGCTCCATCTCAGATTGCAGAGCGCCCCCAGATTCCACCTACTGAGGGTGGAGTACCCACTAGTCCTTCCTCTCCAACTCCTCAGCATAGATATGAGACGAGGAGGGCTGCTACTACACCGAGGGTGACTACTCACAACCCCCAGAGTTCACTGAGGCCCCTCATGCTAAGAGGGCCAAGACCTCGGCCCCCCAATGAGTCATCCAGAGCTCAACAGCCTGAGCCTCCTATTGCTACCCCTGCTCGAGCTCCAACAGATATTGTGTTTCCTTCAGACATGTCACCAGGGTCTATTATCAAACATCCAATGCTCTTAGCACTGCCCATTGAGGGCAATTCAGATTGCAGTTCAAGACCCTTCCACTTGGAGTCCTATTTTGCACATGAGGACTTGCACCCGCTACTTGAGCTTCAAGATTCTTATGGCCTACTATAGAGGTACTTTCTCGAGCAGTTTATGACCCTTAAGGAGTTCTTTTATCCCCGAGTAGCTTTAGACTTTTACCAGTCTATGACTACTCGTGGCGTCCTGAGGCCTACCTCGATTCATTTCACCATTGATGGACGCCATGGTATATTAGAGGCCAGGGACATTGCAGAGGCTCTGTAGATTCCATATGAGCCAGCGAATCCTTTTGCATTCTGCCAGTAGTCCCCAGCTTCTCCGAGGGACATGGTCTGCATACTCTTAAAGAGGACTTTTACTGATTCGATCCTTCAGAGGAAGGAGCTTCCACCTGGGATGCTCCTTGTAGACGTGGTGCTATGCACCAACCTTTTTCCTCCCCAGCATTTGGTCCAGAGGTGCGGAGCTATCTTGGATGCCTTGTTCCGCATCTTTGAGGGCTTCTATTTTGGCCCTCACCACTTGATCATGGCCTCCCTCATCCACTTTGAAGAGAAGGTCCATAGAAAAAAGCTCCAACGGGTGGACACCATTTCATTACTTTTCCCGAGGTTATTGTGTCAGACCTTGGAGCATATGGGGTTTCCTATTTAGCCTCATTATGAGTGACACCGCATTTGTCGAGAGCGATTCACTCTCGACAAATGGAACCAGTTGGCGGGTTATGAACCAACTCTAGGAGGCCCTCCTATAGTAGTACCTCCAGTGCTTCTTCAGATTGATCAGGCCCAGGCTCCTTCCTTACCTACAAAGTAGAGCAATCTTACTTCAAACACTACACCAGTTGCTCCTTCTCCCTCTACTTCAGCACCTTCAGTGCCCATACCTGAGGCCGCTTCTACTGTTCCGCTTGATGCTACTCCTGCATCCAAGCCTTCCATTACCATCTCTGCTCTAAAATTTCATGCCCTGGTATCCACTTTCTAGGCATCGACCACCACACATGCAGCCATATTCTAGCAGCTGGACCAAATCCACTCCCAACAGGACCAGCAGACTGCTATTCTGCGCCAGATACAGCAGCACCTCGGTCTCTTGCCTCCACCTCAACCTGACATTTCTATATCTTCAGAGCCCCCAACTCTAACTGAGGTTGCTACTCCAACTAGCGATCCTACTCCAACGAAGGACACCCACAGTAGAGATCCAGATCCTACCACCTCAGGAGGCCCACATCGATGTCTTTCATTTGGTTGATCCTTTGGTTCAGCCTCAGCCAGTCGACCCCGTCACAGTTCCACCTACGACTC